>JBBIGA010085193.1:0-11491 GCA_037576975.1 Alestes dentex | reverse complement strand
GAGAAGTGCTCACTAACACAGATTTAGATAGATTTGTGAACAATATTTGAGAGTAATGGGTCTTTTGTGTATGTAGAAAATGTTTCAGATCTTTGAGTTCAGCTCATGAAAAATGGGAGCAAAAACAAAAGTGTTGCGTTTATATTTTTGTTCAGTATATTTATTATATTATCATGTAAGAATTAATGTTCCTTCCTTTCTTATGTGAATGCGCAAGATAGGTTTGTTGACTTCAGCTGAGCACTATATATACATATAGTGCCCAGTATGTCCATTCAGAAGTTCTGCACACATGGGTGAATCTCCAGCAGCTCTTTGTTTTACATTATTTGTGTGCTTGAAGTCTGAATTTTATGTGCACTATATAGGGAGCAGGGAGCTATTTGGGACACAGCCCTGCTGCTCGTCCATGTTAATCTGCCCTCATCTGTGTGCCTGTCTTTCCTGTGCATCGATCAGAATTTACTTCTATGTTACATGATCACTGAGGCTTTTTTGATATCAGATCCAGTGATTCTGTCTTGTATCGGACTGTTAGCAATACTGAGTATGAGACTGGTGCAGCCTTAAAACCTAGGTAAATTTTTACTGTGTGCTGCAGTTGCAAGTATTCATTTCAATTATGAATACTTACATGGACAAAGAATGAAGGGTTAGAGAGGGGTTACAGAATTTTGCCTTATTTTTGGTGGTCTACCAGCACAAAGCTCTGTAACAGACCTCCACAGCTCCAGTCTGCGTTAACATGCATTCCCGTTGAGCATGCATTACTTGGGGAAAAAACTGCTGCAGCACATCCAACAATAAGGGCAGCATGGAGCGTCTTTAATAAAGTGACAGAAAACAGTGGGCTAGAGAAAGCTCCAATTCCACAGGCTCATCCATTTTGCTATGACCAAAACGCATTTCTGATGTGCATGTTCTCAGCTGAATGGATACAACCATAGTGAGTAGTGGCAGACTGGGACCCTGTTGATTAAGGATCTACAGCCAACCAAGGATTAAAATAATGTTATGTTCAGATGTTTTGGGTTTTTCACTGTTGCTATAAATAGCCTATAAATAGAATTTGATTCTTTGTCGGTTCACCCTCACTCTTCCCCTGGTTTGTGTTCGTGTGGGTTTCTTCTTTACTGTTTGTATTTCGGCCATTGTGCTGTTTGTATTGCGTTCATTAATAATAATGCGTTCATTAATAATAACCACGGGGTAGGTAGGATACTCGCCTCTGGGCCAAGAGGTCATGGGTTCGAATCCAACCTTCAGCACACCACCACTGGGTTCCCGAGCAAGACCCTTAACCCCAAGTTGCTCCAGGGAGACTGTCCCCTGTAGTTAGGGAATGGAAGTCGCTTTGGATAAAAGCGTCTGCTAAATGCTGTAAATGTAAAGAAAGCGAAAGAAGGAAAGTCCTGCCTGGACGAACCAAGACAGTATGTGACAGATACATTTAATTATATACATATATGTATAATTGTATGGCATTATGTGTTTAAAATGGCTTTGTGGCTTTTAATGATGATTCATAAAATGTTTGTTTTATTGTCACATTTATTTTAATGTATAAGAACATGATCTAAAGTTCATATTCATATTAACAAGCAAATATAGGGACAAAATGTATCCCTGCACAGTAGGTAGCACCATTGGGGGTTTGAATCCAGGTCCTGGCCTTGAGTGTGGAGTTTGCATGTTCTTCCAGTGGCAGTGTGGGTTTCCTCCAGGCTCTCTGGTTTCCCCCAAAGTCCAAAGACATGCACATCAGGTGAATCGGGGTTTCTAAATTGACTGTAGGTGTGAGTGTGTGAGTGAATGGTGTGTGTGTGCGCCCTGCGGTGGACTGGTGCCCCGCTCAGGCCCTCGAGACCCGTGACCCTAGCATGGATTAAGTGGTTACAGAAAATGAGTGAGAGTGAATGTTATATCGCCTCTATTTCATTTTTTACATTTATGATAAAACACCAGTTGCCTCATGTCCTCTGATCTCATGGAATCTGGACTTTCATTTTATGTTCAACATCATCTCGTCGCATCCGCAAGGCATTCAGCACCTCAGTTCTAGCCACTTTCATGGCTGATGTTTAAACTTGAATCTGCGCATCTGCACTGTACATTACCTACTTTGGAAGACACTATTCATTTGTTTATGTAGAAAGGTAAGTATCACATGCACTTTCACATCAAAGTCTGCTGAGGCCTGAATCCCAGTGGCCTTTCTGGAAGTTCATGAAAAGTCCACATTACCCCCCTGGTGGAACTGTAGAGCTCTGCAACCCTGTGGACATTTTTGGTAACATCTGTACGTTCTGAGAATATCTAAGATTTAGGTAGACAGTTGGATAATTTGTCCATTTAGACAGAGGAGAAGCCATGAGCAGACAGAATTATAGAAATGAAAACATCAGCCAGATGGACAGCAAACATTAAGCAGGTGGTGTGTAGGAGAGTCCAGAACCAGGCAGGAGGTAGGAAACTTTTACTGCTCTTACACACAAAGCCAGACAACATAGCCTTCCAGTCTGAGCACCCACTGAAAGACCGAGACTGCAGGCAAAAAGAAGAATCCATGCTGAAGGAGCAAAACATGGGCAATTTCAAAGCTTCCAAGAAAGACAAGTATCAGGAGACTCTCATGTCCTTTAGAGAGGCCTAATTATTTCAAGGAAGTTAAATAAAACACACATTTGAATTTTTTAAAAATATTTAATTAATAGAATCACAGTTGTTGTATTTAAAATATGTAATTGATGCAGCAACATTCTTTTGTCTATTGTTTTAAAATTAGAGCTGAAAACAAAAGAGATGAGACCATTGTTTTTGGATGTATTTGGTTTTTGGATTTTTTGGATCCATTTAAGTAAATTATGCCAAAGTATCTCTCCTATTAAATAAGCCATTAACCTATAATGATAAAAAAAATAAAACTTAAACTTTATATACACCCACTTTACCATAGTGCTATAGAAATTAGCATAATTATAGAGGAATATATTTAACTTCAAGCCCAAATCTAAAAACATTTTGAATCTTTTGATAGTGTTAATATTTTTAAATTTTAAAAATATTTTTAATAGTTTTAGAATGAATAAATGGATGTTTCTTTTTGCTTTATATAACAATTTACATCATATTTCCAGTACATTGTCAGTATTTATTGTGTTTTGTTTTGCAGTGTACAGAATATAAAATGAATCTCAGTCATCACAGAAGGAAATGTGCTGGTAGGAGGGAAGTTTAATTGATTTTTTATGAAGTAGACCAGAGCCAATGATTTCTTCTGAATGAAGGCAGCTGTTGTTGGAGGGGAGATTGTACTGGCTTAGAAGTTTAGAACCTGGAATGGCTTTTGGGTTTGTTTTTGCATTGAATTTAATTTATAAAGCCAAAAACCCTGCCAAAAAAAATATATTAAAAGGTTTTCTCTGAGACACTCTTATATTGTTTACATTATAACCAAACCTCTAGCAAGTTTCACGACATTAAAGAATCTCCAGCCTAGGAAGCTTCCAAACCACATTTTCAAACTCCCAAATCCCAAAGGTCTAATTATTTCAAGAATCATGTTTGTTTTATTTAAACTATGTAATAATTGTAGGAATTCTCTTTTATTCACTGTTGTTCAGTGTTTTGGACTGAAGAGTTTAGATCTTAAAACAGAAAAAAAAATCTGTCCAGTCCAAAAATCTTTGATGTTTTTGGATGTATTTAGGCAAATTTGACCAAGCTATCTTTCCTATGGGTTAAATCCTTAACCTTTAGATTAAAAACGCTATTGGAACGCGGCCCTTACCAAAACCTCCTGACTACTTTCACATTTTCACAGTTTTGCATTTGTTTTTAACTGTGTGTATGAGCGCACATACAAATCTATTGTTTGTGTTAAGGAGAGGTAAAAAGGTATGTGTGATGTGTTTAAGTGTGCTCAAGGCTCATGGCAGGTATGGGAAAGGTGAGCTTAAAAATGCATTTGTGTCCTTGCAACAGGAGATCCGAGCAGTATATCTTGGACAGGGTAGTGGATCAGATGGGCGATCAAATGCTAATCATTCCCTTTTGGCCCCCCGAGTATAAAGCTGTCATTAATTTTGTGGAATTACATCAAATCCAGAACATTCTTCATGCAGCCTGCAGCCCAGCGACAGTTATACGACGAGTGGTGCTGCACTAAACAGATGGGGCGGCTCAGCTTTGCATACTAACTACCTTCATCCCTCACTGCCACTCTCCATCCTCCCTTCTCTCTTACAGCCCTCCATCGGGCTCACTCTCTCTGTTTTTGGTCACATTGCATGTTTATGCATGTTCATTGTCTCTTGGGTTTCTTCTGGTCAGATCTTATATTGCTTCTGTGAGGCTTTTCTCATCTCAGTAGACCCATGAAGTCAAATGGCAGTATGCCTAAATAATGCTGTTTTGTCTATAGATAAATAAACAAACTATATGAAGCATAATTATGTGTTTAAGGTGAAAACAGAGTGGTTCAGGGTGGGTTTGGTGTGAAACTCAACTCAAAATTGTTCACAGTGGAGGTGAATGGAACCAGACGTCTGCCTCTAAAATCTTCCTCACACCAAGTTATTACATCAGATGGTTATGGTTGCAAACAATCAGAGACTCAGAGAGAATAAAACGGCTAGATTTGTGGTGGAGATGTCTGGTTCCATTCACCAACACTGGAAAGAAATCAGAGTCTACAATGAACTATTTCACACCAAACACACTCTGAACCCACTCGGTTTACCACTGAATTATGGGTTAATTTGAAAAATCCGTGGACTTTTCTTTAGCAATATTCATATTTTGACTACTTTAAGGAAACTATTGCCATACATTAGCTACAAGCTAACACTACTGTGTATTCAGCTGAAGCTACAGTATCTATAAATGAACATTTGACAAAGTTTGCATGTTTGAGGTGCAGGGGGGTTGGGGGGTTTGTGGGCTAGAGGTATGAGGGGGATATTTTGGTTTATTGCTAACCTTTTACAGTCAATTATGTGTTAGCTTGCATGCCACATAGAACGACGTTCCTATTTTGGCTCCCTTGTTACTGAATTGACTGTGATATTCAGGATTAAATGCACAAAGGACAAAGCATACTGAATATCAGTAAACCAGAGAGTGTGATCGATTTTCAAAATTGCCATATGTTTTTCTTCAAAGGCAAAGGCAGCTTAGACCCAGGGCTCATCCAGATGCTAATGGCAAACACCAAAATGACGGCACACCCTCAGAGGTGCTGTTAGTGTTTTATGTCAGTCGTAGGCCCCTTCGCCCACGCTGTCTCTCCTCTCACTCTCCTTTTTCTTTCAGCTCCTGCTGTAATGATTTATGCCTAGCTTTTACGCGCAGCCTCATCAAAAACGCCCTGTGCAGCAGTCCCTACAGCTTATTCCTTCTCACATCGCGTCCACCTGCTCTCCCGATCCCGTCTGATCCTCGTTTAATGACCTTGACCCAATCACTGTGGAATCGCACCCTAGATTACAATCGCTCTGACATTTTGGCACATAATCAAGCACAGAGACCCATAATGACTAAAGCAATCATTCCAGGTTTTCCTCAAAAGAATCATCCTGGGATCAGGATGTCGAGCTACTGTAAAGCTAAACCAAATCAGGGCATAAACTCAGCATGAACTGGAGAGCAGTTTACCTTTAATGCACAAAAGATCGTAAAAAGGTGCCTCACTATTGGAACAAATCTCTTACCTGACCTTACTGTTGAAACAAGGCCCTTACTTGGGTTTGGTATTGGAACAAGGCCCTTGCCTGGCCTTACTACTGGAACAAGGCCTTACTTGGCTTACAATTGAAATAAGGCCCTTAACTGGCTTTTCAATTGGAACAAAGCCTCCTTACTTGCCCTCATTACTGGAAAAAGGCCCTTACCTGGCCCTACTATTGGAACAAGGATTTTTCCTGGTCTTACAGTTGGAACAAGGCCCTCTTACCAGGCTTTCTGTTTGAACAGCGTCCCTTAACCTGCTTACTATTGAAACAAGGCGCTTTCCTGGCCTTAATATTGGAACAAGGCCCTCTTATGTGGCCTTTCTGTTGGAACAAGGCCCTTACCTGGCCTTATTATTGGAACAAAGCCTTTATCTGGACTTAATATTAGAACAAGGTTCCCTTACCTGCCCTTAGCAATGGAACAAATCCCATACCTGGCTTTACTGGGGCAGCTGGTGGCCTAGTGTTTAGGGCGTTCATCCTGTGATCAGAAAGTCGTGGGTTTGAATCACTGCTAGTGGCACCTCTAAGGTACCCTGAGAAAGGTACCGTCCCCACACACTGCTCCCCGAGCTTTGTGTTCCTGGCTGCCCGCTGCTTCACTTGGTGAATGGGTTAAATGCAGGTGAAGAATTTCGCGCTGTTCACAGTGTGTGTTGTTGTGTGTTCTCGTATGATAAAATGGTCACTTTGCACTTTTACACTTTACACTATTGGAACAAGGCCCATTCCTGGCCTTAGTATTGAATCAAGGCCCTTACTTGGCCTTAGCATTGGAACAAGACCCTTACTTTCTCTTACTGTTGAAACTAGGCCTCTGCCTGCCCTAACTATTGGAACAAGGCCTCTTTATGGCCTTATTTTTGGAACAAGGTCCTACCTTGGTCTTACTACTGGAACAAGGCCCTTATGTGACCTTCGTATTGGCACAAGACACCTTTACCTGGTTTGTTATTGGAACAAGACCCTTACCTACCCATAATATTGTAACAAGGCCCTTACTTAGACTTACTTTGGCAACAAGGCCCTTACCTTGCCCTGGAAATGGAAAAAGGCCGTTTCCTGGTTATACTTTAGGAACAAGCCTTTACATGATCTGACGATTGGAACAAGGCCCTTACCTGACCTTAATATTGGAACAAGGCCTTTACCTGGTCTTAATGTTGGAACAAGGCCCTTACTTGGCATAACTATTGGAACAAGGCCCAACCTAAGCCTTTATTATTGGAACAAGGCCCTTATAACTATTGCAATAATGTCCTTACCTGGCCCTGGGAGTGGAACAAGGCCATTTTCTGGCCTTACTAAAGAAACAAGCCTTTACATGATCTTACAATTGGAACCATGGCCTTACCTGGTCTTACAACTGAAATAAGACCCTTAACTGGCTTTTCAAATGGAGCAAGGCCCTTGCCTAGTCTTAATACTGGAACAAGGCCTTTACCTTGCATCCCTCTTGGAACAAGGCCCTTCATGCCCTTAGTATTGGAACAAGACCCTTACCTACCCATAGTATTGGAGCAATGCCCTTGCATAGACTTACTAATGCAACAAGGCCCTTACCTGGCCCTGGAATTGGAACGAGGCCTTTGCCTGGCCTTACTAGCCTTTCTATGATCTTACAACTGGAACAAGACCATTATCTGGCTTTACTATTGGAACCAGGCCCTTACCTGGCCTCACTCTTGGAACAAGGCCTGTTCCTGGTCTTACAATTGGAACAAGGCCCTTACCTGACTTTACAACTAGAAGAAGGTCCTTACCCAGTTTTCCTATTGGAACAAGGCTCTTATATGATCTTGCAATTGGAACAAGGCCCCCCTATCTCGCCTTGGTATTGGTACAAGTCCCTTACCTGGCTTTGCTATAGGAACACTTAACATCGGAACAAGGCCTTCTTATCTAGACTTACTATTAGAACAAGGCCCTTACCTGACCTCAATATTGGAACAAAGCCCTTGTCCGGCTTTAATATTGGAACAGAGCCCTTAACTGGCTTTTCAATTGGAAAAAGGCCATTTCTTGGTCTCACAATTGGAACAAGGCTCTTACATGACCTTGCAGAGCCCCTACCTGGCCTTAAAATTGGAACAAAGCCTTGTCTGGCTTTACTGTTGGAACAGAGCCCATATGTGGCCTTACTATTGGAACAAAGTCCTTATCTGGTCTTAATATTTGAACAAGGATCTTACTTAATCTTACTATTGGAACACGGCCCTTACACAACCTCAGTATCAGCACAAGGCACCCTTACCTGGTTTGCTATTGGAACAAAACCCTTACCTACCTATAGTATTGGAGCAAGGCCCTTACTTAGACTCACTTTTGAAACATAGCCCTTACCTGTCCTTATATTAGAGCAAGGCCCTCTCTCCTAGATTTAATATTGGCATAAAGCCCTTGTCTTGCTTTACTATTGGAACAGAAGCCATATGTGGCCTTACTATTGGAACAAAGCCCTTACCTGGTCTTAATATTCGAACAAGGACCTTTCTTGGGCTTACTATTGGAACAAGGCCCTTAACTGGCCTTAATATTGAAACAAGGCCCTTACCTGGCATTTCTATTGGGACAAGGCCCGTACTGGGGCTAACTAATGGAATAGGGCCCTTATATGGCATTAATATTGGAACAAAGTCCTTACCTGGCCTTAACATTGGAACAAGGCCTTGTCTGGCTTTACTATTGGAACAGAGCCCATATGTGGCCTTACTACTGGAACAAAGCCCTTACCTGGTCTTAATATTTGAACAAGGACCTTATTTGGGCTTACCATTGGAACAAGGCCCTTAACTGGCCTTAATATTCAAACAAGGCCCTTACCTGGCATTTATATTGGAACAAGGACCTACCTAGGTCTTACTGTTGGAACAAGGCCCTTACGTGACCTTAGTATCAGCACCCTTACCTGGTTTGCTATTGGAACAAGACCCTTACCTACCCATAGTATTGGAGCAAGGCCCTTACATATTGAAACAGAGCCCTTTACCTTTCCTTAATATTAGAACAAGGCCCTCTCACCTGGACTTACTTACAACAAGGACCTTACATGGCATTTCTATTGGGACAAGGCCTGTACTTGGGCTAACTAATGGAACAGAGCCCTTATATGGCCTTAATATTGGAACAAGGCCCTTACCTGGCCTTAATATTGGAACAAGACCCTTACGTGACCTTCGTATCAGCACAAGGCACCATTAACGGGTTTGCTATTGGAACAAAGCCCTCTTACCTGGATTTAATATTGGAATATGGCCCTACCTTAGTCTTCATTACTGGAACAAGGCCCTTCATTACCTAAATATTGGAATAAGGACCTTACCTGCCCATAATATTGAAACTAGTCCCTGCCTTGGTCTTATTATTGGAATAAGGGCCTTACATGATATTACAATTGCTTTTGGATAAAGGCCCTTGTGCTTTCTACTGGAAAAAGGCCCTCTTACCTGGACATAGTATTGGAACAAGGTCCTTCCCTGACCTTCTATAGGAACAAAACCCTTACCTGGACTTACTATTGGAACAAGGCCCTATGCTGGTCTTTCTATTGTAACGAGGCCCCTGCATGACCTTACTACTGAAACACGGCTCTGACATGGTCTTAATATTTGAACAAGGACCTTACTTGGGCTTACTATTGGAACAATGCCCTTACCTAGCATTACTATTGGAACAAGGCCCTACTTTTGTCTTAAGATTGGAACAAGGCCCTTACTCAGGCTAACTATTTGAACAAAGCCCTCATGTGGCCTTTTTATTGTAACAAAGCCCTCATGTGAAACAAGACCCTACCTTGGTCTTGGAACAAGACCCTTATGTGATTTTAATATTGGAACAAGGCCCTTACATGACAAATCTCTTGTCTTGCTTTACTATTGGAACAAGGCCCTTACATGGCCTTACTATTGGGACAAGGCCCACACTTGGGCTAACTATTAGAACATGGCCTTACTATTGGGACAAGGCCCACACTTGGGCTAACTATTAGAACAGAGTCCTTAGGTGGCCTTATTATCGGAACAAGCCCCCTACCTGGCCTTACCATTGGAAAAAGGCCCTTACCTGGTGATACTATTGGAACAAGGCCCTACCTGGTCTTTCTAAGTATTGGACCAAGGCCCTTACCTACCCATAATACTGGAACAAGTCCCTGCCTTGGTCTTAATATTGGAATAAGGCTCTTACATTAGCTTATAATTGGAACAAGGCCTTACCTGTCATTACTAGTGGAACAAGTCCTTTACGTCAAGTCAATTAAGTAGGTTTTAATACACAGTGAAACAAAACAACATGCCTCCAGAACCATGAGCAGCACAAGAACAGAACAGAACTAAACACAAGAACACAAGTGCAGACAGGACAGAACACAAGAGCAAGCAGGACAAAGAACAAGAGCAACAATACAACTAGATGAGACAAGACAAGACAACAATCAGTGCAACTGACAACAGCTACAGTGAGGATAAATACAGTTTTTTTGACAGGTACTGTATTCCAGCAGCAGAGAGTTATGTGCACAGATGCAGAGCAGAAGTTACATGTGCAAGAAGTACAGAACGGTAATAGGATTGTGCAAATTGTAGCAGCAACATGACAGAGAATGTGCAGTATAAAAAACAAAAGAGTATTATGTGGACTTACTATTGGAACAAGGCCCCCTCAGCTGGCCTTACTATTGGAACAAGGCCCTCACCTGGCATTATTATTGGAACAAAGCCACGCTTATCTGGTCTCATTCTTGGAACAATGACCCCTTCCCTGGCTTTACTGTTGGAACAAAGCCCCCTCAACTGGTTTATTTTTGGAACAGTACCCTTACCTGCACTTATCATTGGAGCATGCCTATATTTGCATGCTCTGGCCTTGCTATTGGAAATAAGGCCCTTGGGCCTTCTATTGGAACAAGGTCCCCTTGCCTGGACGTAGTATTGGAACGAGGTCCTTCCCTGACCTTAGTATTGGACCAAGGCCCTTACCTGGCTTACTATTGGAACAAGAGCTTTAACTGGCCTGAGTATGGGAACAAAGCCCTTACCTAACATTAATATTGGAGCAAGGCCCTTACTTGGTTTTACTATTGCAGCAAGGCCTTTAACTGAGCTTACTATTGGGAGAACGCTCTTACATGATCTAAGTATTGGAACGAGGCCTGGCCTTACCCTGATGAATCTCACATTAGTTTTCCATTTACTTTTTACAGAACGTTTCATTCATGTGTCCAACCATTTCAATCACAGTACAGTGTAAACATTTTTTAACGTAATGAAGCCTGTATCAGCTTATGACCTAGTGACTCCACTTTACTGTAATAACAAAATCAAACATACTCTTCATGCCCCCCCCTCGGTCCTACAATCTCCTTAATCATAAATATAATCATAGTATAATCATATATATATATAAATCTTCAGGAAGCTGCCAGACATTTTCAGAAGAAGGTTTTAGACACAGACTGCCACCCTCAAATCCATCCCATCTACCCACATGTCCTCTTCCTCTAGTTGCTGCAGTTTTCTGTATTATGAAAAGTCTCACTGTGCTGCTGTTTTCCGTCCCAGAGCCTGTGGTCACTAGTCCACATTTTATGGACAAACAGTCCACATGTATTCCCCCCCGCCCCCCTGCCATCTGCTCCAAAGCACCTCCTCGCTGCTGTAAAACACCATCTCCTCCTACTCCTCCTCCTCTTCCTCCTCCTCCTCCTCCTCCTCCTCTTCCTCCTCCTCCTCCTCCTCCTCCTCCCCCTCCCCCTCCCCCTC
>JBBIGA010085182.1:0-11492 GCA_037576975.1 Alestes dentex | reverse complement strand
TCCACCTCTGTAATCAGTTGGTCTTGGTTTTCAGTTACTCAGGTGTGGCTTCTTTTTGGTTGGAACGAAAACTTGCACCCACAGCGGCCCTTTCTGGACAGGTTTGGGCACCCCTGGTCTACACTCTCACCTGTGTTAACCAGAGGATCACTGATTGCAGTGCAAATGGGTTGTTTGGGAATAAGTTCATTTTCATGACAAAGAGGGACCTTGCAATTCATCAGGTCACTCTTCATAACATTCTGGAGCATATGCAAACTGCCATCATAAAACCGAAGCAGCAAAATTAATATTTGTGTCATTCTCAAAACTTCTGTACATTAAAAAGCTCTGGGATCTTCATGGAGTCCATAATGACATGTATCCTAACGAGGTTCCTAGGACCTGAGGAGGAAAGACAGTCCAAAACATCACAGATTATCCACTGTATTTAACAATGTGGATAAATGATTTTACTTTGTCTTTATACACTAAACCTACCTTGCATGTTTGATAACAAAAAATACCTAATTTTACCACAGCATCTGAATCTAGTCACCGTTCCAACAGAGTCAAGCCAAATCCAGGTGGTGTTTGTAATTGGATGTAAGAAAAGAAAAATGTATTTTGATTTCATGGTTTATTTAATTTTTGTCATCCCTGCAGATCTTTTTGCATCTCTAACCATCTCTCTCATGCATGAATTAATGTTCTCCATGTTGATGAATGACTGCAGGAATCTGGCCTCATCATCATCTCATATTTATTCTCCAATAAAACAGGGATCCGCTGCTTAAGAGTTTTGGAACAATCAACTGGTTTTAAAAAGTAAAAAATAATGGGAATATGCTTTAGTTACATTTTGTTCTTGATAAGACTCTACATGTGCTAACAAATGTGGTTTTGTTAAAATAAATATTTATTTTATAATGGTCATTATTTTCTAAACAACATTCAACATAAAATTAATTCATACAAACATGGGTATTTCATACCTGGACTCCTCGAGACAGCATAGGAAAATGCAAAGACACACTTTAAAGACTTTGGCTCCAAGCAGTGGTGGGCAATACCCTGAAAGATCTAATGTAAAAAGTCTGGTTAGTTCTAGCAAGAATTACTGCTAAATGATAATCTTCACAAGTGGATTCACCTTTCTGGCATTCTCTTCTTTGGTGAATGTTAGACAAAACTGGAAGACACGCAGATCTTTACAGTGAATGATCATCTTGGATGGATATTTGTTTTTCAGCATGCCTCCAGTTATCAGCTTTTTCTTCTCTTCATAAACTGTAGAGCAGATAGGTATTTACATGAATATGAAACCTCAAGGATGTAACTATTGCAATTCGGTGAAGTCCTGGCAAAAAAATTGACCTCTGTTGAATAAAATAATCACTTAATAGACAGTGTGCAGATTTACACAATAATGGCATGTTTATCAAGTCAGCATTACCTCCATAGATATGGTCCACACACATTAGAGGGATGTCATTTTCTCCGTAAAGCTTGTTCTTGAAGTGCTGTACCTGCAACAAAAGGCCCCTGGGTGACACACAGCAGTCTTACAAAGTCTTAAAGTTGATGTGAATTAACAGAAATCATAACATTTTCCTTCTGTAAGTGTTTTAACTCTGTGATAGATAAGCAGTGGGCAGGGGAGGTGACCCATGATATCACTGGTCAACATTATTCTTCCCTGCATCCTAGTGTATGGTAACATAACCAAGCGGATGTTTTAGAGGTGGGCAAAATCATTATCACAGGGTGCAGCTATCAACTACTTTAGGACATGAGGTCAAATATTATTTAAAATATCTTAATATTCTTAAAAAGAAAATTTCTTATAATGCATAAATAAAAGATTTTGCAATTATTCTCACATTTTTAAAATAACTATTATTGCTACTACTAATTTATATGGTTAATTAACTGTTTTTGTATTTTTGTAATAGTGGCAACAGGTTGCTGTGCTGTTTTGAGTGTGTGAGCGATAAGCAGCTTTGGCAAGCAGAGGAAAACCATTTTTAACCATTGTCACAAAAAAATAATTTGGGTCAAGTTTTATCAGTGAAGACCTGATCCACGTTTCAAGTTGCTATAAAGCTTTATACTAGAGCACGAACTAAACCATATTTGCTGCCCCAGACAGCAGCTGGTCAGCCAGAGCACCTCTCAGTCAGGGAATAAACAGAACTGAAATGCTAAACAAATGATATATGTGCTGTTATTAAACAGCACAGGGAACTCACGGTGTGTTTAAATATGGACATTTCCTGGTCAAGCTGAGAACGAGCTCTCTATTTTCATACCACTAATGTGCATGTACGAAAACTGTACTTCCTGCTTTTGACTCCTCTGTCATATCAATCGAAACCTCACCACCATCAACTTTGCAGTAGTATCCCTGGCAGAAGTACAAACTTTTAAGGTTTTATCCTGGGTGGACATACTATGGAATCACAGTTAAAAAAATTATGAGAAGCAAACTCTTTCAGGAGAAAAACAATGGCTCAGTTCTAGCAATGAGGCCATCTCAGATGCTGCAGTATACCAGTAAAAGTGCCATTCTAGGATCACACCAAATTCAAACTAGGACTGGGAAATATTTCATTTTTTAAATCATGATTCCAAAATAAATTTAAGAATACTAATTCAGCAGAAGGTGAGCAATGTATTGGCCTAATGCATTTTGTTTTTTTGCTAAATATTTTAAGTATATGAAGAATATTCGTATTTAATGCAAGTAACCTATATAATGCAAGTAACCTATATATGTGCTATATTTTTAGTTGGTGGACTCAGTCCAGCAGTCACAATAAGGTGTTTAAAAACTCCAGCAGCGCTGCTGTGTGTGTTCCACACACACACACACACTAATATGCCACTAATATGTCAAAGTCACTGCTGTACTGAGAATGGTCAGCCACCCAAATAATACCTGCTCCCTGGTGGTCCTGTTAGGGGGCTAACAAATAATGCAAAGAAACAGAGTGTAATTGTAAACTACAAAGTGCACCTATATGGTAAGTGGGGTTAATAAAATGGACAGTGATTGCAGATACAAGGTAGGTGGCTCGTTTGTGTATATGCTTCGAATGTTGCTGCTTTACAGCCACTACGAGTACAAATAAAATGACACAGTTTTGAATTATTTGACTTAGAAATACAGTAACTGAAAAACACTTTTGAGTTTCTTTTATAGTATTTCTTGAGGTTAACCCAATTAGTTTGTGTTCCACTCTCCCATGCACTGTGAGCCAAATACAAAACTTCCAGATGAGCATTTCTGTGGGTGTCAATATATCCAGGAACAACCCATTTAAAGAAATTAATCACATCAAGGGTTCATCAGTGTGTTTTTACTATCTTGCAAGACATTTCACAATAAGCAGCAATATAATCATATTACTAGCATTTTGTCCATATTGCGCCGCACCAGTTAAAACTGACTGCAACGCATACAATAGCTGAGACTGCTAGACCAGTTGCTGTTGCTCACCACAATTTATTCTACCACTGAGTCAGATACTCAAGTTCCTGAAATGGCACTTAAAGTAAAAGTGGTCACCCTGCACAGTTCCTCTTTGACACCCTACATGGTGACTACATTCGTGCAGATAAATGTAAGAGTACAAAAACGTCACCATTTTAGGCTAAAAATTGTTTATCTTCACTTATTTCTACATGTAGACGCTGCACTTTCCTGGAGTATTAATTGAACAATATGAAGAGGATGTTCACGCAAGTGTTCACTATTCCATGAATCAATCTTTGTAATGAACCCAGTCATATCTTATATGAGCTGACATTAAGGTTCAGTGTTGAATTTTTAATCAGGTTTTCAACATTCCAAAATACCAAGGGCTCCTGAGTGGCCCCTAGTGCCAGTGTTAACAAAAATGGCAAAGAGACAATTATGGACTGATACTAATAATCAGTATTTCTCTATCTATATGCAATCTGATGCTGATTTTAAATATATTATAGCCAAGTGTGAATGCAAAAAAGATACCTTTGCTGTGAGGTATCTAGGGTATACTCATCCAGAAGGAGGGGTAATTAATCTATCAATATACTGGCTCTTAAGTCATAATATGCCACAAAGGACAAATTATGTTCTGCTTGTAGTGAAACATGCAGTAGGTAAGTCCTCCTCGAGTACTGACGATGCCCAAAATCAGGAAGGCATATCGTGATGCAACTTAGCAGGGTAACAATTAATTTAGTCATACTTGGCCACCCCTAGAACCTACATTATAACACATGACTAAAAATGGCTGAACTCATGCAAAGCAGTGTTTCATGTCCTTACCGTCTCCTCCAGCGGGGTCTCATCACTAACGAAAGAGACACGGAAGTTGGTGCAAAGAAGTGTGCCGAAAATGCCCCGCTGAGACGAGTCATCCTGAGTGTGTTTGAGGATGGGGCCCGCACTACAGAATACCACTTCCCCTGAAGATGAACAAAAGTGAGTGTATTTAGAGATAACCATGATCTCACTTGGTTTAAGATTATCCAGAATAACAATTCAAGCCAACAACTAAATCGACAGCAGTTTTGATTTCAGCTACTCCTTAATGCAAGCCTATTCTAACAGGACAAAAAACATTTTACCAAAAAACTGAATAAAATCTTTTTACAACATCTGGTAATAAAATTCAGTACTTAAATATATGACTCTAAAAATACCGGTCTCATTAGATTATGCCACAGCCCAGCACAGTCATAATTCTTTATTCACATTTTTGAATGGTATTTACTGCTTATATTTATTAGCCTAAATTTGTCCTACTGAAAGTCGATTTGATCAACAATAAATGTATTTTCTTTATTAGCGTGTGATCTTTTTTACATTTTATGTTTATTTGAAAGCAATAATTAAAGAAATACAAATAAAATAGTGTTTGGTTTTCAGCAGAGCATGTTTTGATGCATCTTTACCTAGTACTCATACTGATTTTAATACTAAGATGATGAATGAAACATCTGCAAAGGTGTTTCCTCTATGGGCACCAGAAAAGTCCCCCATGGGAAGAGGTGCAGATCTGTCTTAAGTTAGAGGAACTAGTCAAGAAAACGCACAACTGAAGAAAAGATTGAAACTATGCAAAAATTATTCACTTAATGAATATGTCTCAGCTCAGCAGCAACAACACAAAACATTTCACCATTTACCTGGTAGCAAATCTGGATGCCTCTCTTGCTTGACTGGTTCTTTCTCTGATTTTATTTCCTGTACAAAAATAAATGAATAAAATTCCAGTGGCATTTTTCTGTGATACGTGTAGGACACATTTTATGTTTACAGTCAAGTCACACCGGCATACCCTCTGTATATTACCTGAGGCTGACTCAGAAAGGCTGCTCAGTCAGTACTGAACAATAACAACAGCCACCACCTCAGTAATTACAGCACTGGACAGCATAGGCTGTCTCTTTCAGAAAAGACCTGAGTCAGGGACATGTAACACTATGGGGTTAGCAGCTACATACATTTACACAGGAATATGTGTTTAAATGCCTTTTTTAATACGTTAATAACACCTTTATTGTGATTTGTTTAATTCTGTTAAATCATGTTCAGCAACTGGAGTCCTTTCACTTTCAAGCTTTTTTTTTACCTCACAACTAGTAGACCCTGAAAAGAGAGGAATAGTCAATTAAAAAACTTCTGTTTCAATGATAGACAGTAGCTTCAGGGCAACAGCAGTTCTCCACATAACTCATTTTTTATATCTGAGTTAACATTTTACTGCTATTTTACTTCGACTTGGACCGTTATTATTATGACTATTATTATTAATAAAATCCTTGTTTTAAAGATGAGGATGAGTTTACTAAAGATTGTCACAACTGAATAACTTCAGCACCCTTCACTTCTGGACTTATTACCCATGTAAACATCAAGCCTATCTGACACCAGTCTTAAAGGCAGCTGGTGGCAGTTGGTTATGGAGTTGCCCCTGTGATCAAAAAGTTGTGGGTTTAAATCCCAGGAATGCTAGTGATACCTTGAGCAAGGGATCATCCCCACACATTGCTCCCTTGGCCGTATTCCTGGATGCCCGGTGCTGCATTTGATGAATGGATTAAATGTAGAGAAAATTCAATTTTTCAGATTTACCATCACTTACTACATATAACCTCTCAGAAAACGTATATATTCAGGAGGTCAGCAACTAAGTTCATAAATAAATGTTCATAATAGTGGTGCAGACATTGTGACCTCTGGTTCCCAACACAATCACTGTACAGAAAATCAGTACGTTTCTCTACAGTTTGACAAGATTACATGTGCAAACACTTTCAGCGGTTTTGTTGACATTTTTGTGACTGCCTTGAAGGAGTGGAATCCTCCTTCAGAAGTGTTACAATGTGGCCAAGACCATGTTTTCTACACAGAATTTAGGAAATCATGCAGGAAGAGAGGAAAATCGACCAGACTGTGTATTTTCGCAGAGTTGACCAGAGGGCAGTGTGTGAGGACAATAGATTCCTGTCCAGGGAGCAGTATTTTCCTCCTGCACTGAACTTTTCTGAAGGAAAAGTGCTTTAGACAATAGAAAAATACAAAACCAGAGAATACAAAACCAGAAAAAACCCCACAAAAACAGAAACACAAAACCCGGGCACACAGAGGTTCTGAATGTAGGCTATGTCAACATGAAATCCTAGAACAGCAACAATTAGTGTGTCTGTGTGTGTGTTTCTGGGTTGCGCTTCATTTTCTGAAGTGTGTGCTACACGGTCTGATACAGATAAAGAAACAGAAAGCCGAAAGGTCTGTAACATTCAGCACAGCTTATTTAAACCGTAAGTTTTGCAAAAGCCCAAAACTTCGGGAGCGTAAAAACATCCCGTGACTTCAGACTGTTCCTTTTGTGGACAGATTAGAACATAAAAACAAAACAGAACTTCCATTTTCCTCCAGACTCGAGACAAATAGTCCGAACAGGGTCAGAGAACCGCACCCGGCAGAGAGGCCCTCTCCTCTCTCTCCTCTGCCGGGTCCGGTTCTCCAAACCTGTTCGGGACAGTACTGACCCTCGGGCTGTCACTCACCTCGGGTGTAACGTAAGACACGAACGAAGGTTTGTTGGACTTGGCTCCTCCGCTTCCCAAACTCAACATTTCGGCGGGAAATAGTCCAGAACCCCCTCTGCCAGCCGGACAGGCGAGAGGCCGGGAAAGCTCGCAGAACCGCTTCCCTCCGCTCGGGGAAAATTTCCGCGGTCTGAGATTAACCTGCTCGACATTAAACCGCACCCGTCCAACATCACTGGCTCCTCCCACTCAATTGTGTGCCGCCCTCTTATTGGCTTTGCCGGTTGTCAGTCAAACCCCGTAACCACGGCCTACTTCCTTAGTGGACAGTGGAGAATGCGCGCTGACCACGCAAACTGTACCCTTTCACAGGGGGTTAAGGTATTTTTTATTTAATTGGTTACATCAACAAATTGTGAATACTCATTCCGAATGAATCAAAGTGAAAAGTCCCACTGAGCCGGTGGCACCACTGAGGTACCCTTAAGAAAGGGACCGGCCCCACTGTGTTCCTGGCTGTACACTGCTTCACTTGGATGAATGGACTAAATGCATAGGAAGAATTTCATACTTCACACTGTGTGCTGTGTTCACGTATGACAAATGGACACTTCAAGGAAAATGGACGAACCCATTCAATTCCACCCTTTTCCAAGCTAGCCAAACTCTGAGGATATAACAGAACCCAAGTGTGTACAATAAATTTACTCAGGGGATTCCTTAATAGGGATACAATAGGGTAATTTTCCACTTCAGAAGTTAGTAACGGTCACTTCCTGCCCATCACCAGCGTAAGCAGGCCGGATGGTCCCTCCACACATCCTTCCTCTCCTTGAACATGCTGAGTTGTTACACTGAACAAAAACAAGGAGGGTGAGGATGTTTGCCTAACACCAATGATCATCAGTTATAGCCTCGGTAGACTGTACACAAGTGCACTTACATCAAATTAAAACCAAAAAAATAAGACTGATTCTGTAAAGGTCTTTATTATGTCTATTGTTATGCAGTAGTACCGTAACAGCGAATGACTGGCAACTGAAAGGACAGATCTACATCTGCAATTACAACACTGACATAACACTAACCCCCCATGTTTTTCTCTTCAATAGATTCTCAATAAACTAGAAACTGTTAAGCCAGGGAAAAAGGGGCAAGCAGTTGCTCATCTATAAATGGATGAAAACAAACCAAAAAAAAAACAAAAAAACTATAAAACAATAACAGAACTTGAACAGTGCCATGCTTTCATAAAATTGTACACTTTTTTTTTTTGAAGATCTATTGCAAGATAAGATATATGGTCATATATTAGAGATCACACATAGCCCACACATAGCTACATATGATCATATATGCTTATATACACAGATACATTTAGGGATTACAACACTATAAAACACAAAGCTTAGGCAGACTTGGGTCAACAACTACTACCTTGCTCTCAGTCTGGAATTAAGCAGCTCCTTCAGGGTGCATTATTTCCGTTGCAAATCTTGTAAAGGAGAAGCAATACAAAGTATCACTGTCTTATGCAAATGCTGTGATCATCACAATGCTTTGACGTATTCCATTGGTTTGGTTTGAAATGTGTTAAAACAATGGGCTATTAAGGAGGGGTAGCTCAGGGTTATATGACCCAAGTCTGCTCTCAGGGATCAGTGTCTTTTTAGAAAATGCAACACAACTATGCAACAAAAGCCTGTGGAAAATCAGAAACACACTTGCAGTCTATCCTTTGAATAAGCTCAGCTTCTCATCACTTCGTGTCAACACAAATTACAGGAGGTTCAGGATATTTCTGTTTGCTGAATACCCAGGGATGTGCTTCACCAATAACTAAAGGCTAACAGCCAACCCCCAGGATGTATTAGCACTACGGAACTCATGCTTGTAGGCTTCAAATGTTGAGTCAGTGTTGTCACGTTCATAACAACATGACAAATGTACAACTGGGTCACATTTTAGCTTAGGTTCTGTGGTTATGAGGAATGTTTCATTCCAAAACAACTACAAAAGAAAAACAAATAAAACAAAACACACAAAAAACCCCCACCTTAACATAAAAACAAAAGCACTACACTTGCAAAGATTACCCTTGCAAAGTCTGTTATAGTAGTTTAAAAACAACCAAATTTGAATCTGCTGCCAACTAGTTTTCTTTTAGCTCAATCCATTGCCTCTTAAAAAAATGCTCCATTATGCTAACAGATTAGGACAAGATGGACAAAACCTGACTGAGATTTAACAGGAACTCTAATCTCATTTCATTATTTTTCTGAAACTGATAGTGTATGTTGCCATAAATGCAGCCTGACCTTCAGTATTTATTTTCTTTAAAATTAACATGCGTGCTTTTTAGGTCCATTTCTTTGTATGGAAAAAGTAAGCAGCCATAAGACTAGCAGGCTAGTGTTTCCAGAGGGTACAAACATCAAGATTTACACATATTTAGCACAAGCAAAATAAGCATATACCAGTTGAGAATCCTGAATGACTGGAGCACATTTAACCAATGACTCCTTCATTCTATGTCAGCAAAATGTTGCATGTACTAAATGCTTTAGTAAATCATAGCACGTCATGAAAATGCAGCTAAGCATTTCCCCAGCTGCCACTGTAGGTCTTTGAAGGGCACTAATATCAAAGCTGAGCGACAAAGTGACGCTCCGCAAATGGCTTTTTTACAAGCCACCAAACAATTTCTGGAGCAGTTACTGGCATGCAGAGACCTACAGGAATCGATTTTTCCACCACTGGCATACACGGAATTTCGAAATGGCCAAGGGCAAGTCTGTGGAGCTTGTAGAAGTTTAGAAGCCATCATAATCCTTCTTGTCCTTCTTGCCCTCACCCTCGAAGCCATCAGTGCCATCACTATTGTCACGCCGCCTCTTGCGATTGTTCCGCATGCTGAAACGTGGGTTCAGCTGAGGCAAGGGGTCCATGCCTAGAACCTTGTGGATCTGACGGAATGCCAGCAGCCTCAAAGCGAACTGTAGAAACAAAAACCAGCATGTCAATAGTTTTCTTAAACTACACATAAAGTAATCTGAATTACACATAAAATACCTCTGCTCTGCAAAGAGGTCTGCTGTATAACTACTCAGTCACACAGGTCACTGGATGATATGAATATACATAAAATTACTAAATTACTGGAAAATGTACTATGTGCTCCAATCCAGATGATTCGCTGTGGCGACCCCTAAAGGGTAAAGCCGAAAGAGAAAGAAGAAGTACTATGTGCTCCAATTATTTTTTATTATATAAATACATGTTCAGTTTAACTTAGTGTCGATATCCAACCGAATCTGAAATATTTTAAACCCAGTTTTAAAAGAATTCCTCCCTTTATTTATTTTTTTAAGCATGACAGTTCAACCCCTCAATTTATGGTCCGTCACTCTGCTTAGTTTATTACTGACAGTTCATTCTGATTAATTAAATTGATTTTTTTTTTTTTGGGGGGGGGGGGGCACCCTAACCACAGAAATAAGGATCTGGATGTGGTGACAAAATGTGCTCCTTAACATGAAAAGACCTTTTTATTTTATCATTTACGAAAAGACCCATCTCGGTTATTCCATGTCCTCAATTCATACAAGCTCCAGCAAACTAAGATCACTCTTAAGGAGACGGGAGTGTATAATGGTTGTACGTTTACCTGAGCGCTTGATGTTATATCTTCTCTCTGCTGTTCTTCCATAGCAGCCAGTGTGTCTGTGGGATTTTTCTCACATGGGTCTATCAACCCTGGACCACCTGCAAAAAAAGACATTTGCTGTAATGAAAGGAATTCTAAATGCTTGCTCCCCTAAAATACAAGGGGGAAAAACAAGGGCCATGAGTAGTGTGGAAAAAGAAACATCCTCTGAATTTCTTACACTGACGCAATTTGTAGTCAGTTTAGTCCACTTTCATCAAACGGAATCAAGAAAAATGTGCATATTATATATATAAAAAATAAATGACATACAGCCATGGAAAAAAGTGAGACCACTTTTCTCTTTTTCTGTTCACAATTTGCAGCTCTCTGTGTGTGTCAAATACACATGTTGCTATTCTTTTATGAACCATTGCAGTTGGAGTTGTGTAAAAAAATAAAAAAAATAAAAAAATGCCTCCATGTGTGTAAGTGCAATAGTGTTTGAATAGCAGCTATTCTATGTGCTGTATTCCAGCAGCTTCAAACCTAACCTACTTCACTTAACAGTTTGCTGATGGGATGAAACAGAGCTCACACATGAACACGCTATGCACTTAACATTACTATTTTAATTGTTGCAATTGTAAAATAATGGCGTGTTGTGTAGTTTAAGACTTCTGAGGTATAAAAAAATATATATATTTTTTTGTCAATAGTGTATAAAACAAGTGACATGCACATTTTACACAGACACACTCCCACAATTACAAGAGCAAAGGGGGGGGGGGGGGGGGGGGGGGGTTGTGTTTCCCTTTTT
>JBBIGA010085171.1:0-11492 GCA_037576975.1 Alestes dentex | reverse complement strand
TGCGCCGGTGTTCTTTCAGATGTTGACTCTGAGTAAATCTCCTCCCACACACTGAGCACTGATACGGTTTCTCTCCACTGTGAATACGCTGGTGTTTTTTGAGATGTTGACTCCGAGCAAATCTCCTCCCACACTCTGAGCACTGATATGATTTCTCTCCTGTGTGAATGCGCTGATGCATTTTAAAAGTAGTCCGTTGTGTAAAACTCTTTCCACACTCTGAGCAGTGATATGGTTTCTCTCCTGTGTGAATGCGCTGGTGTTTTTTTAAATTAGTTAACTGGTTAAAACTCATCCCACACTCTGAGCAGTGATACGGTTTCTCTCCTGTGTGAATACGCTGATGTGATTTTAAAGTAGCTAGTTGTTTAAAACTCTTCCCACACTCTGAGCAGTGATATGGTTTCTCTCCTGTGTGAATGCGCTGATGAGATTTTAAAGTAGCTAGTTGTTTAAAACTCTTCCCACACTCTGAGCACTGATATGATTTCTCTTCTTTGTGAATGCACTGGTGCTTTTTGAGACTATCATTATGAGCAAAATGCTTCCCACACTCTGAGCACTGGTGAGTTGTCTGTTTTCCTTTCATTTTTAGTGATTGTCCATGAGGTGAAGTGTTAATGTGAGTGGTAGTGGAGGATGTCTTCTGAGGGCTGGGGATTCTGGACATCACATTCTCACGTTTAACCTGTCCTGACTTCAGTAGTGTCACATATTCCTCTTGAGGACCACAGACGTCCCTCACATTGGCATCTGCTGATGAAGATGACTGTGTAAGTTGGTAGGCAGTAGAAGACGACGACTTGTAGCTGGTCATTTCTTTCTGTAAAATAAAAACTGGAAGGTTCAGTGCCAAGTACAACATAATAGTGAACAACAAAGAATTCTGGTGACCGTCTGAAATCTACAACTTGACAAACTGTCCATGACGAAATTCTAGCCACAACCATGTGCAAGCTGAAAAATACCAAATTTCTCCTGCCTGTAAAGTAGTAGTTATCTTGAGGAAACTAATGAGACATGGGATATTGCATAATGCCATGTGATGTTACTCACAAGCTAAAGGAGATAAAAAAAAAAGGAGAGGTTAAAACTGTCAAAACTTCTTTAATCAAAAAAAAAAAAATACTCCTAGATTGTTAGCACTGTTATATTATAAGTACACATCACTTGTAAGTGCCTACATTCTGAAGGTTTACTAAGATGGCGGTGCGTTAGCTAGACGCAGTGGCTACTCCGGATGCCAAATAGGTGTATTTTGTAGTTTTTTCTATGTCTGTTGTCATTTTGCTCATTGAAACATGTGAGAGACTCACATACAAGCACTGCACACTTCTGGAAATCAACAAAAGAGTTAAAGAAAAGAACTCCGTGAGCTCGGCCTGTTCCGGAAGCCCACCCCCGACCATCCCAGCTAAGAGACGCCACAAGTGGTGTGAGCGAGCCCGGAAGTGCAGCAAGCGGGGAGGCATTTTATGTCAATATGTGGCTTGCATGCTAGGCTGAAAGAGAATTCACCATTGTTTACATCTGTACTGTGTACATCCCCTCAAGACACTACCTGGGATACATCCACAGGCCAGAGAATGCAGACAGATTTGCACTGGAGTAATATACTACTACAGTCATGGATTACTGTGGGACAGTGTTATCGGCAAGAAGCCAGGTACTTTTGAACCAGAAGCCATAAAGAGAGCTATCAAATCTGCTAATCTCAAATAAAAACAGCAGATTGAAAGAGATTTCAGCCACTAAACTAAACCCCGATGCAAATGAGAGGGAATAAATGTAATCACTGCAAACTGCTGTGCTACACCAGCCGAGAAACTATTATTCTGGCTCTGTGTTGCAGACTGCTCTGCCAAGTTTGGGCAGAAATATCAGGGCACCACTGTTTATAATTTTTGCAAAAGATTTCACAATCTTTGCGCTGAGTGACTTATCCTCACCTGTCGGAACAATGGTCATGTCTTTTATGGATGAGGGACTGCATAATTATTGCACTTAGTTTTGCTCAGACCACTAAAATATGATGGCAGATGCTCCTTTTTGGTGGAGGAATTCAGTCAGCGCTACCACTTCTACCTCATTTACTGAAGGAGCTGCTCCCTGAAGGAGCTGCTTCATTGGTTCAGATCACACGTGAAGAGGACGATTATTTTAGAGATAAAGTTAAGGGATGAGAAACTCGTGACCCTGGCTGTGGGTTCAACTGAGGAGTGCTGGGTCACGTGGTTAGTCAAATCCTAAAAGTATCTTCATTCCTTTAGAAATGTTTAATGGCACGGTGCTGTATGAAGCTAGTCAGAGTTATGTACTTGCACTTCCTCCTGTTGATAATCTGACTATTTTAACAAAAGCTCACTGATAATCATCCTATTTATAAATATCCTATGTTAACTTTCAGTATTCTACCTTGTAGATAGGGAAAGCATCTCAGTGAAGCAACAGTCTTTTACAATTTGCTCCTTCACATAACGAGCAGCTTTATAAGAATGTGGTTTAAATAAAAGGAGCCATCTCTTTTAACCATTATGGGCATTCTTCTGGAGGCTGAAGGACTTCTGGAGCAAAAGATGCTTGTATCATTATGAGTGCTCCAATTTAAAAAAGAAGACTTGGAGGACTGTTCAGATTGTTCAAGATAAGAGTAGTTAATGATGTGGTTGTTCCAATATTCCCAAAATTTAAAAATCCATCAATGATTTAGTTTTAATCCTTCAAACACCTTTTACTTAAAGAACTTCAGTGTATATCTTTTAAGATATTCTTACACTTTAAAATTTTAAGTGAAGAATATTGTAAACGTAGATATATTCATAAATATATAGGTTAACTTGTAATCCCCCCTTTTTACAGTTCTACCGTTCTGTTGTGTTCTATGTTACACCTATGGTATTGGAGGACGATATTTGGTCTCACTGTGTACTATAAGTATAGGACTGAGATGTCAAAGCTTCACTTACTTACTTACTTTCTAAAGGTTAAGATCAGGCCAATCCATTCTTTGTTCTATCAAAGGTGACAGTCCAATAGTGATGGGAAGTTCGGATTATTTTACCGACTCGGACCTTTGAGTCTCGTTCAGCAAAACGAATCTTTTTTCGAGTCATCTCGCTCATTTTAGCAAAATATAATTAAAATATTACGTGTTACTTCCCTAACACGTCTACTGCTTACACAAACGTTGCTCATACTACAAACAAGACAAAACTATAATGCTGTAACAGAAAAGTTTCATTCATTGTTTACCTGTGTCTTTAGTCTATGATTCGCTCACCTCGCCTCTTATCTGACAAGTTTTCAGGTTTGAGTCATTCGTTCATCACCTGATAGCCCAATTAGCTAACCAATGCAGCCTGAGCCGGAAAGAGAATTGATTAGTTCATCTGTCGAGTCTTTGGTTTTGAGTCGTTCGTTCATCACGTGACAGCCCCGTAATGTTAACCAATGCAGCCTGAGCCGGAAAGAGAATTGATTAGTTCATCTCTCGAGTCTTTCGAACGACTCAAATGTAGCGCAAATGCGCATGCGCGACTGAACGAATCAACTCGTTCTCCCGAGTCACATTAAAGATTCGTTCAAAATGAACGAACCGTTCAAGAACGACCCATCACTACAGTCCAATAAATACACAACACACAAAAAGCCTCAAACATTTTTTAAAATATCTGGAATAACTGGTATGCTAAAACCTTTTTAGCAACTGGCTCAAATAATGTACAAATAATGTATAATGTTTCAGTTTGTTTTCCCCACAGTGGAAACAGTGAAACGGTGAGAAACTCCTTACCTTCAGCTACTGTTTCTCTCTCTATTTCTGTAAGAAGTTAAAAAGAGCGAAAGAAGTTAAAAAGAGGTGATAAACAAACTCAATCTTCAGCTCCTGTTTCTCTTTCTGTTCCTCTACAACAGGAGATGAACAAAGTTAAAAAGAGATAAATGAACTCCTTACCTTCGGCTTCTGTTTCTCTCTCTGTTTGTGTAAAAGGGGTTAAACACAGTGTAAACAGTGAAAAAATGATAAATTAACTCTTCTTCTTAGTTTTTTTTTTCTCTAAAAACAATATAAACCGCCAAACTGCTGCTGCAGCTGTTGCTTTTTCTTCTTCTTCTTCTTCTTCTTCTTCTCGGCTTCTCTGGTTCCGGAGGAAAGAACTAGCGCCTCCTCTTGGACTGCAAAGGGGACTCACTCTGGAACCACGTGATGAGCTTTTAATCCGTGCCCCTTTTTCAGGTAAAACCCGCCCCCTGCATTATGATTGGCTGAAAGTCTAGACCCATGGTATGCCAACTATGAAGAGATAACCCGTTCTTTTTCACTACGGGGACAATAAGTGTTACCCAGTCCCTGTACTGAACCTATTCTGTAACACAATTCAATTCGGCATCCACATTCGGGCGTAGTGCAAAAGAGATTGGAAAATTTTTGGTTTGTGGTCAGGTTTTAATGACACACTTGCTTGAATCTTGCTTTACATGGCAAAAAAATGTATCACGATATATTTTCCCATATTGAACGATATCGATTTTTATCACAATTTTTTTCGCCCTGATACTGCCAGTTTGAAAGCATCTGGACTGAAACTGGAAGAAACCAGAGATTAGTTCAACACTTTAGCACTGTTGATATTCATCCACATATGCACATCAAGTCTTCACTTACTTATTTTTTATTTTTATTTCTGCTCTTTTTTACACACACACACACACACACACACATATATATATGTGCATTTGGAGGAGACTGCCTCTTGTGTCGGTTGGCTCCTACTGCCCTCCCTGCCGTCATCTAACGTGGGTGGGGGTGCCTTAGCTTTCCATGGTGACGGTCCGGGATGAAGGACTCCGACATGCTTGTTGCTCTGGCATTCAGCACATGTTACGGTTGTGTCACAATTTTTTGCAATACGTCTGGTTGAAGCACAACAGCGAAAGCAGATTGAATTATCTTTGAGATATTGTTTACGGTCAGCTAGCAGTCTGTCTCTGAAGCTCCTACACTCTTAATGAATGGGGCTTCTTATGGATTGGGCAATGCTTTCTAAGATCTAGATTGTCAATTTCAGCCTCACCTTCTCTGCTGGGCTCGGCAACTTGAATTTTGTTTACTGCAATGGGCTGATTCACTCTATTCTGGACGTTTCTGTACTTCTCTCTGTTTGTAGCAGGTGGAGGAGGAGAGACTCTGAAACTGGGATTGTTTCTTGCTTTGGCCTAGCTTTGGATGAAGTTGACGAACACACTGAATGGGGGAAAGGGGACTTGCTGCTCACGCTTGATCTGAGAGCCATAGGACATCCATTTCTCTTGCAGGTTATACGGAAGTTTTTCTACAATTGGGGCTACTCCCCTAGCTGTATCCAGATAGGCTAGTCCTGGAAGAAATCCATCCTGGTTTGCTGCATACAATTCTTGTAGAAGGTCGGCTAAGTCACGTAGCTTGGCTGGCTCTTTATTAGAGATTTTCAGAAAACTTTCTAGTTTTGCAAACAGTGCCCCTTCAATGGCTTCTGGAGTGCCGTAGCATACTTCAATGCGCTGCCAGATGGCATTGAGGCCACATTGGGGATCTCTGATGTAGGCTGCTCGTAGCCTGCGTGCTTGTTCAGACGACTCCTTGCCAAGCCATTTTATCAGAAGGTCGGTCTCTTCTGCTACTGTCAGGCCTATATTGTCTATGGCGTTGCTAAAGGAGACTTTCCACGCCCAATAATTCTCTGCCTTATCATCGAACTTTGTCAGGCCTGTGGAGACTAACTGATTTCTGGCAATGAACTTTGCTAGGTCAGTGATTGGGGAGCTATTGCCATCTTGGACAGGTATGTGACACGGCAAGGTAGGACATGGAGCAGGGCTAGGCAGCAAGAAGTCTTCATTGCCGACATGGAGTGGTTTATGGTACGCACCTGCGGTTGGCATTGGTGGTGCTTGTCTTGAGTGCCATGCTGGTATGTGAGTGTGTAGGCGCCCTGGAGAGCTTGTTGGATGTTGTGCTGGAGGACATGCCGGTTGGAGCGAAGGGCTGTGAAGCTGGGGCAGGATTGTGTGGCTTTCTAGCTTCACCTCTCTGTGTGGCGGGGCGGTAGGTGCAGTGAAGTACCTCTGATTCAATTCTGACCCAGGTTCGCCGAGACTGGGTTCATCATCTAATTCTGCTTGAAGAGCTGCAGCTTCAGCTATTGCAGCCTCCATTTCTTTCTTGCACCGTAATGCCTCCAATTCAGCTTCTGCTTTGGCAGTTCGTAATTCTAATTCAGCCTTCTGTAGTTTCAGTGCAAAATATTCGCTGTAAAACTGAAATAAATGAAGAAATAAAGATGCTTTTTAGCCCATACCGTCTTGTCATTCATCTCTTTTGGCTAACCCGCATGTGGCTAGCCGCCATTAGCATTATACATGAATCAAAAGAAACTGCATTTCACAGTAACCAAACTTAATGCATTCCTTAATTCACTAACTAAAGTTTACATGTAACATGAAATATTACTTATGGGCATTGCCGTGGGGTTATAATGACTGTAGCAGTTGAGTAGAAACTAGAAACCGCACACACCTTCTCCAACAAAGTCTCGTTTACACTGAACCGAAACTACAGCACTCTCACCGAATAGCCACTCCATTACCACTTGTGGCCAGTAGATGGCGCTAAAACACTGTGCATAACATATATCATTCAAGAACCTAGAATGAATTTATGGTCTGTAAGACCATCACAATTTCATTGCACAGAGAAATGCAATTTCTTCTGTACATATGACAATAAACGCTTTAAGTCTTGAATCTTGAATCTTTATTAAAGCAAACGGCATGCATTAACAAGAGAGATTGAGAAAATATAAGAACAAACATGCGCTTATTCAAATCCTTCATTTTCTAGAGGTAAATGTAAAAACTGCAGATTCATTAATAATAATATAGTGCACAGAAGACCAAGTAAACAATTCAAAACCAATGGACTGGTTTAAACTGCTTAGTATGTAACAAATGTAATCAAAAAATTGTGATGCTCCATAGGCTGTCCACATCGTTTCTTTCGGCTCACGAACGGCTCTTAGTTTATTATCATCTGTAGCCTCATATTTTTGCCTAACTTGGCAAATATGAATGCTTTGTGTGTTGATAAACCTATTTGCATTTAGTGTTTTTATGAGGATCCTTATAATTGCCTGATTTTGTGTATTTGTTTTTGTTACAAAAGCAGGCATTCTTACTTTTTTAAAAATATTTTAATCAAACTTTTAATTTTAACACTGCAAACAAATCCACAGAACAGAAACAGAACACTATGTCCTCAGTGCAGGCTGACATTCAGAAAAATCAAATGCCTCAGCTTGGATTGGCTGATGCAGTTTCTCCTCTCTTAGTATCTGTGGACGGACGGACAGAAGTTCTGCCGTGAGCAGAGCTGAGCCGTTGAGAGTGAGAGCTGAGCAGCGAAATGAATTAAAGTGGGGGAGAGGCTCTCACTCGATGGGAGTCGGCTCTTCTGATGCACTTGTTGTAGGATGAGCCTGTTGCTTTAAGGAACTGGGGAATGTAGTTTATGGAGGAGGGTGTGTGTAGTATTGCGGGGAGTTTTTCTGAGTTTTTATTTCCATGGCTGCTCTGTTCGCGAGTGCTTTTCACCACTCGAATACTCTTTTTGAAGAAAGAAAATAAATGCTGTTGTCTGCGGTGATGTCTTCGCTTGGACAATATGCTCAAATCTTTCAATATAGGAAGTCCCCTCTTCGATGTATTCTTTGAAAGACTCTAGGTGACCTAGAGTAGTCATCAAATCATCTGATAGGTGTCCTAGAGTAATTGTCAAATCGTCTGACATGTGTACTGTAAGATAAACAACAAACCCACGCTCCGTGACATGATTCACTCACTGCTAACATGTAGTCCATTGTACACCTCGACGTTGTGTACTGACTACACTAGAAGCTCCTTTTCTGGGAGGGGAAATGTGTTCATTAACACAGTCAATCACACATGTTAGCACAACACCATCTTCTTTGATTTCGGGATGGCACGGCCACGTCCAGACGCCTTCCTGACCACTCCGCTTAGACTGTGCTCTGTTTTAGTTTTTATGTATATCTCGTTTTGCTTCATGCTCCAAATTCAGCTGGTTTAATAGTTTATGATAGTTTAACACTTCTCAACATCAGAAAGAACCTCGCACAAGTCATTTTGGACACTATTAAACCAGACCCATCGTGGCTGACTGAGATACTGCGTGGCTCGGACAACAAAGGACGCAACGCTCACCCGAGGCGCAGAACAAAGAAACGCTGGGGGACACGCGCTGGTGTCCGAAACAGACTGAGACCCACTGCCTAGTATCCTGCTGGCTAATGTACAGTCACTGGAAAACAAGCTGGATGACCTGAGGGCCAGAGTTACTTTTCAATGAGACGTGAGGGATTGTAATATTCTGTGCTTCACAGAGACATGGCTGACCCCCACCGTGCCAGACCATGCCGTAACTCCGTCGGACTCATTCTCAGTGTTCCGCATGGATAGGACGGCAGAGTCGAACAAAACCAATGGTGGAGGTGTGTGTTTCATGGTTAACAAAAAGTGGTGTGATGCCAGGAGCGTTTCTACTATCTCCAGCGGCTGCTCACCTCACTTAGAATACCTGAGCACTAAATGTCGCCCCTTCTACCTGCCCCGTGAGTTCACCTAGGTCATCGCCACAGCGGTCTACATCCCACCTCCCACGGACACAGGTACAGCTTTGTCTGAACTACATGTTGCGGTCATGTGCAAACGACATCAACGAGTTTACGGATATAGCAGTTAGCTTCATTAGCATGGTAGCGGAGGAGATCATCCCCACAGTGAGAATCAAGACGTTCCCGAACCAGAAACCGTGGGTGGACAGAACCCCACCTTTCGTGGCTGACTGAGATACTACGTGATTCGGACAACAACAATGGATGTGACGCCCACCCAAAGCACAGAACCAAGAAACCCGCTGGCATCCGAAAGAGGCTGAGACAGTAAGCACACCGAGCACTGCTGCCTAGTATTCTGCTGGCTAATGTACAGTCACTGGGGAACAGGCAGGACGACCTAAGGTCCAGAGTTACTTTCCAATGAGACATGAGGGACTGTAACATTGTGTCAACCTATCCATCCGCTTGATGGATAGGTATTCCAAATGAGGCGAGCAGCCGCTGGAGAGAGCACAAACGCTCCTGGCATCACACCACTTGCTTTTGACCATGAAACAAGCTCCTCCACCTTTGTATTTTTTTTTCAACTTAGCCATTCTGTTTGAGCGGCACACTGAAAAAGAGTCAGATGGAGTACAAAAACCAAAGCTTGCAGTGATGTTTAGAACCTCCACTGTCGACCCAAACACACAGAAGGTCCAAATAAGGGCATCCTTTGGTAAACAAAGGTGTTTTAGGAATGGAGTGCTAAACACGCAGGCAGGCACACACACACACACACACACACACACACACACACTCCTCCCTCTCCTCTGTCCCTCTCAGTGAACAAAGCTCAGAGCGCAGCAGCTGGCCGATTATTGATCATTTAAAAAATTGAATTTTGGGGTTTTCTAGGCAGCTTGCCAAGAGAGATGAAGTCACAATACTCATTTAGGGGCTCTCTCTCTCCTATGCACTCTAAAGGGGTGTCAGCTCATCATCTCTCTCTCCTAAGTCTTTGTGGAGGATACTCAACTACAAAAATTGTTTTTTGAAATGATCAGTGCTCGGCCCCGATCATCTGATCAATAAGCTCAATCAGTCACTCACATCTTTTTTTATATAACTAACCTGAGCTGTAGTGTGTCAGGAAACCTACGCTGAGAGAGTGAATCAACAGACAAAATGCCTTGCTCAAAGAATCAGGAAAAGATTTATTTTCTCATCTGCAGATCGGAGACAGAATTCAGACCACGAGCACCCAGGGCAGTCCTGAGTCTGGGTCTCAAAATCCATCTGACGTTCAAACACTGATTACAGTCTTTATACCTCAACGAGGATAGCTTTGCCATGTGTAATCTCAGAGGGTCCGACACTCTGGAGCCCCAAAGTCCACTTGGAGGACACCATAAAGTTCTTATCAACATGGAGATGCACAGGCAACGTACCAGGTTTCCATAGAAACAACCCTCAAAGAAGATACGTGGTTACATACAACAGATAACTTAAAGATAATTAGGAACATCTTAACTCTCTAGAGGCCCTAATGCCTGGAAAACAGAATCATATAACTTCTATGACCTTGCCCTATTTGGTCAACAGGACCCTCTAACACCCTATTTAGCAGTTTACACAGAAAAGTTAAAGAGAATCACTAATGCATAGTTTTCCCCCTTGACTATACTGATTCAACATGTCTATGATTAAAAGAATATACTGTGTTAACAGGAAAATAAAGATGACTCAATGAATCAAGCAAGGAATCAGTGAATACTGAATCAATAAAAATGAATAAAATGTGAATTTTCCACGACAAGTGTCTTTAACATTGTTTAAAAGCCTGCCGTGTGTATTGCTCCACATTTTTTTACTTTGCTGTTTGGGTTTATCAGCTTTTCATCCCTTTCCAGCATCCTTACCTATAACATCAAAGACTATCTCACCACACAGATTGAGCACAATAGTTTTGTTTAAACGATCAAGACTCGGCCTCTGATCATCTGATTAATTAATGCTGTACAAGCACAACACACAGATATATTAACGTTGGATCCATGCTCATATTTTGAATGCTCTAAGTGGAGAAGTGGCTACAAAAAACAGGTGGAATAAAAATAACATTATCACACTAATAACAAAACTTAGGAAGAACAATAGTCCTGAAACCCCTATCCGCCAGGTAAAGCATGATGGTCCAGGCCTGAGTAAACTGAAAAGTTATCATAACTCAGTTAGCACTTTTTTCTTTTTTAATTTTATTTTGCTGTTATCTGTGACCAGTACATTTCTGAATTGATGTTTTTCCTCCAGTGAGAGACCTTGGTACAGCTTTTACTGCAGATTTCCTCCTTGGGGTTTTATTGGTACATTTAAAACAGAAGACAAAAATCTCATGAATAATATAACTTAATATAAAAGCTGTGACTGTGATGCTCAAATATTTACTGCTCAGTTTCTTACTCTTGTTCTTATCTGGTCTTGGCGATGATGTCTTTCACTGATGTTTCATCTCTTTGTGGCACAAATTTGTCCACCATCTTCATACAGTCCTGTCACATATGAAGGGACTATAATAATTGGTTAAGTCAATGAACTCGTGTCAGCGTAAGCCAATCATAGGTGGAGACTGTATTGTGTACACAAGCACTGCATTGTGTCGACTTCTCTCAGGGGGCGTCAACTTGTACCTCTGACGACGCACCGACAAATCTGCTTATTTAGTTAAATAAATACATTTATCTGCTTATTTATTTAAATAAATAAATATGTATATATATATATATATACACACAATATATATATATATATATATATATATATATACACACACTAAATATA
>JBBIGA010085151.1:0-11493 GCA_037576975.1 Alestes dentex | reverse complement strand
AAACTGTCACAGTCTATGGGAAAATACCAGTGGAGACATGCAAAAAGCTCGTCAGCAATTATAGGAAGCGTTTGATTACTGTAATAGCCAAAAAAAAGGCTTTCTATTGATTATTGAGAAGGGTATTCAGTCATGATTTAGAGTGTTCATTTATTCAGTCATTCCTTTTTTTTAAAAAATATTTATTTATTTCTGTATATATTTCTAGCCCCTCCCTCCTCCTCCTCTAATCGTGATCTGGGCGGAACTATCGGCAGGGCGCGCTGCTCGGTTCCGAGCTCGCAGTCGGAGTGTAAATAGTGAGACACCTAGGATCAGAGATGTGTTGGCTGGTCTCGTTTGTTCTTCCCATCATCAGACTTTACCTGGTGGGGCTTAAAGTTCTTCTCTACCAGCTCTTCCACAGCTCCTTCACCCTGCCAGGTCAGGACACACTCTGTCGCTGCTCAACCAGCACAGCTGAACGCGTGTGTGTGTTGTTTGTTAAGTTTTGTGAGTGTGTGTGTGTGTGTGTTTGAGTGTGAGTGAGAGAGAGAGAGAACGAAACTCATGAAGTTTTTAAAAACAAAGTCTTAAATCTTTACCTGAGAAAAGTAGCTTTCCTGACCCTGTTTGCTTCTTAGTGTCTATTGTTTTATTTCTAAACTGCTAGGAAAGGGTGTTTTGAAAGTCATTTGTGTGTTAGGCATCACTGATATTATGAAGATTGCAATTTATATTATAATTTGATTATGTAGTAATGATGATATACTGTGCATATCTGTTTATCTGTACATGCAGACAAGTTTTTAATTTCAGTCTGATTCAGACTTTTACTATACTGACATGTACATACTGTGTTTTCATGGTAACACAAAATATGCGTATTGAGTGTAAAAGCATTTAATGAAAATCAGAAAATAAGAGTCAAAAAAAGTATGAAATATGAGTAAAAGACACTATGTAAGCCTTCATATGAAGCTTTTCTCCATCCTCAAGTATAACATGATCCTACTGTTTATGTATGAAGTATATAAAACATTTACATTTTTTACTTATATTTGAAATATTGGCAAATGTTATGCAATTAACTGTTGGGAAACGGATGTTAGAAGGTTGAACTTTCACCTGCATTACAAGATTTGTGTCATGGTTTGAACTTCGCTACATAACAAACTATAAAGGACGGAAATATCTTTTTTTCAGGAAGATTATAAGATAACAAGCTTATTTGGCACCATTTCTTGTGAAACAGTGTGTGTGTGTGTGTGTGTGTGTACGAGAGAGAGTGAGAGAGAGGCCTCTGTTGTAATAATTAGGTGAGAGGGGAGGTAAACTCTGACCTAAATTCTAAACCAACACTCCCCCCAAACACTTCAAATGACTGACCTGACTGTGGATCAGTTTGCGGTTTAGTTAAGATCGCCTATAGGAGCTCAGGGGCAGCAGTGGTGACCATTGGTCAAGATCTGATTCTGAAAACACTGATCTTGAATCAGTTACTGTTACGGTGCAGCAATTTATGGTAACTTGGGATTAGTTACGCCTCACAATGGACCCTTGTTCACAGTATTAGTGCATTAGTGTTGTATCAGTACCAGAAAAAAATCAGAAAAACGGCACTATAATGTGGTCTCTTCCCACATGACTTAACACAGTCATATTTTCTTTAAGCAACCTAACACAGCGAGCTTCTGTTTGTATCCTTTCTCTCTCACTTGATAACTTGATGTTAAGATCTTTACTTTTGCTGTGAAACATCCAATTCTCACCAAACTCTGTAGTACTCTTCCCATCAAGTTCAGACCTGCCTTTCTGATTAAATCTGATCTCTGAGGACCATGGAGATAGTATAATTTGTGCTACACAAGCTCAGGCACATGAAATAAAAGAAAAATCTAAACCCTACCTGAGTTCTTTCTTGAGCTGTCCCAGAAAAAAAGGCTTTTCTCACTCTTTTAAATGACTGAAAGGCCTTTTTTGGACTAAAAGTTGACTAATCACAAAAGCGAAACTGAACAGATAAAGAGGAAAATAAATGAATATTGTGATTTTGGTTAATAGAAAGTACTGGACATGTGCATTTGCTTAATGTGGCAGTTTGTGTAGAAAACAACTATTAAAAAAAACCCTCAGGACTGCTGCATGCCTAGTCAATATGGAATTAACAAGTAAATGCAAAAAATATGACCGGGACAGTCGTAGTCTGAATGCAGCGACATCAGGACCAGACAGAGGAAGCCAGTGTGGGAGAATTAGTGCCAGCTCAGTCTGACTGATGGTCCCCATCGATCAGCTCACCGCCGCCTCCTGTCTCAGACGCCCGACAGACGGCTTGGTGTGTCAGAGCCCTGAGAATGGACACCCTGTCACTGTTTTGTCAGTGTTTGGACAGTTGTAGGTGAACGCGTGGGTGAACTCGTGTCTAATCCCCAAAAATCGCTTCCAAGAGTAATTGCTGTGGCGAGGCACCGTTTTGAAAATGTTAGGGGTGATTTAACACTGAGCCTTAATCATCTGCAATCTGGCACCAACGGCAAATAAATCCTGGCACAAAAGCGAAATGAAAGAGATGTCAAAAGTGGGCCAGTACACAGTGTTATCAGTCCATTGTTTCTTGTGCACTGTAGGATGGCTCTTTTCCACTGGCACAAGGAACTGTGCTGTACCGTGAACAAATGTTTTTCCATTACAAATAACTGAGCCGTGCCCAAGCCATACCTGTGCTGCTGGACGGCAGGGCCAAAAGTGGGCCGCAGCAGAGCGGACTGCATCACTGCTATCTGATTTGTCGAAATGTCATCGCAACATGGAAAGACCCTGTCGTTTTTTTATAGTCCATGCAAAAAACCCACAATGGAGATACAAACTAACATCTGGGAAACTCACGGAGTACAAGCACTGGCCTGTCTGTCTGGGCTGAAGACAAATTTCTATGATGTTAACTAGGGATGCGCCGATTGCAATTTTCTTGGCCGATTCTGATTACCGATTTTTTGTAAGTGTGATCGGCCGATACTCATTTTTCCGATACCGATTTTTCCCCCCAGATAACAGAAAATTAGAAGCTGCTGCGAGTATTCAACGACATCGACACAAAAAAATGGGTTTCAGCTTTTTTAATGTAACGCGGTAGTTACGTTCCCTGTTTACTAGTTACTTTTATGGTAGTGACACATGATAGTGGCAGCTCTACAGCAAATACAAACAAAATCTATTTTTCTTTATTATGAAGCTTTATTGTCATAACAAATTTTCTTTCCAAATATAAATAAAATGTAATAAATAAACAAACAAATAAACCCCCAATTAAAGCTCAATATAATGCAAATACAACTAACGTTTAACATATGCTTTCAAATAATAATAGGTGCAGTGAGTGAACAAAAAAATGACAAGGCACCTTTTTGTCTGAGCAACATATATTGACAAAATGCCACTATTTGAACTTTAATGGCAAGTTTATTGTGGTAAACAAAAGCATTTCTGCCTTGTTTCTTTTTTTCATCTACCACATTTCCAGCCAAGCCAAACAAGCGCTCATTCTCAATGCTTGTGGATGGGGCAGAGAGGTAGGCTCGGGCAAGTGAAGCAAGTGCAGGGAAACGATCTCTGTTGGTTTTCCAGTAAATCAATACGTTTTTAAATGTCTTATTAAATTTGAAGTTTTAAATGTCTTTGCATTGGTTCCTCCACGGCTTACCTTGAGCTTACACTTGCTACGGATAGCAGTTTTTTTCATCCTCTTTGTTCAAAGTAAAGAAATTCCAAATGACGGACATTTCAGCACGTCTGTGAGGCTGCATTTACAAGACGCGTCTTGTTGACGCTTGGCAGTGGGCGTGTCTTCCACACAGGGAGCACAGCAGCGGCAACCAATCGCTGTTGAGCAGATTTGAATGGCGGGCGCTCACGCACCCAAAGTGAGAAACGCCTCCGTTGAGCGCACACGTGAACGCAGCCTGAATGCGCGCGTGGCTGTGCTGCAAGTAATGCGCATGCGCAAGATCGGTTTGAAATCGGCACGCGTGAGTGATCGGCCGATCACCGATCAGGCCAGTAATCGGCCGATTCTGATCGCTGGCCGATCGATCGGTGCATCCCTAACGCTAACAAATGTACCTTTAACTCTGTGAGAAACATGAAAAGGTGATCCAGGACATCACTAACAAGTTATCTGGGTTCGGTTTTCATCGCATGGATAAAGGAATGTGCAGAAAAAAAATCAAAACTCAAGCAAGGCTCTAAAAAATAAAAGATGGCGATATCAAAAACAGCTCTGACAGAAAAAAACCTTTCCGCTGGCTCGACTACATGGACGAGGGTTTGGGACGGCCGGACGTAAACTGTGAGGAGAGAATTGTGCTACCGACATAGCAGAAACACCCCGGACTGAGATACGCTGGAAAATCAAAACGTGCTGCGAGTTTCATGCTGTCGCAGTACGGTTTAGACACAGCATGGTTCCTGTATTCTTATAGAGAAGTGCCTTTAGTGAGATACAGCTGGTCTCTCCCTGACCCGAGTCTCCAAGAGACATCGCATTTAGCAGTCCTGAGATGGGCCCACATGTTGCTTTTGAGTGATGCAGTGTTGTTGGCTAATGCCTTCATTCATCACAGACACACAGACACAGACACACACACACACACACACACACACACACACACACACACACACACACACTCTTCTGAGTTCCTTTTCAAAAGCCCCAGTGCGATGGAGTGCATGTCCTTGATCAGGAAGGCCAAAGCGAGCTCGAAAAGTAGCATCATCATTATTTCCCTCTAATGTTCCTTTTGTCCTCTTCTCTTCCACCTTCTTTCCCCTGCCCAGTTCTACCCAGACAGAATGGGAGGGTTGCCATTGTGACGGGGGGAGCCAGAGGAATGGGCTATGAGACTTCGAGACACCTGGCGAGCCTGGGCATGCACGTGGTGATCGGTAAAGTGTCAACTTGTACTTTTGTGACCTGATCGCAGTCAAATCTGATCCCAAATCAGGTTTAGCATAACTTTCACGAACTGACTTCAGATCCGGAGCAGCGCTTTTGACAGGAAAGGTCTTAAGCATGTTCCTAAAAATGCAATTCTTTGAAAAATAATTCCATGAACTTCCATGACATTCTCTTTGTAATGTCTTTTAGGAAGCGTCTGTGTTTCCTTAAAGGGGAACTCCAGCAGTTTTTCAAAATGTCTGCATAAATCAGTCATAGAGTGGTTCATACACTATATAGACAAAAGTATTGGGATGCCTGACCGTCACTCCAACACAGATTTTAAACACATTGCATTCAAATACAGAGACTTTAACACGGAGTTGGTTTCTCCTTTACAGCTATATCAGCTTCCACTCTTCTTTGAGGGCTTTCCACAAGATTTTGGAGTTTCTGTGGGCATTTGTACCCATTCATTCTGGAGAGCATTTATGCTTGTGATCATATATGTCGTTTAGGACATATGAGAAAATGTATCAAGCATCAGGCAGCAAATTAGTAACCATTTCAGTTAATTACTTTATGAGGCAGCCTTTAAAGGCATGAAATATTTCGCACATCTGGTTACTATTACCACCACTGCTGTGAACAATTCTGATTTAGCAGCAGATTTTTCATCAAACCAGGCCGAATGACTTTGTTTACATCTTAACAATCTAATTATGCATTTTGTTTTGAAAAATGAATTGAATCCCCAATTAAGTGCGTTATTATGTTGTTGTTTTTTTTTAAGTAAGCTCTTATCCTTTTCAGAGACATCTTGAGAGACACTCTGAATAGAATAGGCCTTAGCTGTTAAGCTGTTTCAATAAAATACACCCAGAGTTTAAGGACAGCATCAAAATTAAGGTACAGCGGCATTCAAAACACAATATGAACTTGAGTAAATAGAAACTGAGTGATTGTACAGTCAAAATGTGTGGCCTTTAATACACTAGCAGCTTCTGAGTCATTGCAGTCAGGCACAGCATTGACCCCATTTCTAAAATCATCATTACAGGTTACAGTTTGGTCGTATATGTGTCTGCCCTCAAATCAATGTTCTTATTAATGCGGCCTATAAATCAGTTTTGAATGCTAATGTAGTCTTTTCTTATTTTTCTCTTGTTTAAATCCATACTTTTTTTTCTATAAACCAATAGTTCAGCAAAAAATTAATGGATATTATTTTGCTTATCCTAGATTAAGTCAGTCAAGACATTGTGGGAATCAAAATTCTGCATCTTTAGGTTACAGTCACAACTGTGTTGCTAAAGTTCCTAACAAACACCCAGAAGTCAAATAACCTTCATTGTTTGTATAAAATTGCGTCAGAAAAACTTCTCTCAACTCACCTCAAACCACATATAATTTTTAATTAAGATGGACTTGGCAATGTGTTTTAAAACAAAATGTCTTACTTTGAGAACACCAGGGATGGTATTTGCTAAACCAGTCCTAAATCATATCTAGTCTGCTTGATCTTAACCTGGATGTGGTTTAAGCAGAAAGAAGTTGTAATAGTGTGTTCTTACAAAAACGTTTTAGGCAAAATATGGGTGAATGCTTGTTTTCTAATGTTTCTTAGTAGTATTAACCTCGCAGCTCCAGTCAAAAACTAAGAAAGCGGGATCTGAGCACCAAACATGTCTTGGCTGTGTTGATTATATTTTAAATTAATTGTGTTAATTATGTTTTTTGCCAAACTAGTTATTTAAATCAGAGCTTCAACAAAAAATGGCTCATTTTCACTGAACGAACAGCCAGATAACAAAGATGGACAAAGGTTTTAGGACGCCTGACCATTACACCACACGGGGTTATTGCATTGCATTGCAAATACAGAGACTTTAATATGGAGTTGGTCCCCCCCTTTGCAGCTATAACAGCTTCCACTCTTCTTGGAAGGCCTTCCACAAGATTTTGGAGTTTCTGTGGGAATTTGTGTCCATTCATTCTGTGGAGCGTTTTTGAGGTCAGGCACTGATGCTGGATGAGAAGGTCTGGATCACAGTCTCTGTTCCAGTTCATCCCAAAGGTGCTGGATGGGGTTGAGGTCAGGGCTCTGTGCGGCCAGTCAAGTTCTTCCACACTAAACTCTTCCAGCCATGTCTTTATGGATCTCGCTTTGTGCACTGGGACACGGTCATGCTGGAATAGAAAAGGTTCTTCCTCAAACAAGGTCCACAAAGTCTTGGTATGCTGAAGCATAAAGAGTTCTATACTTAATTAAGGGCTGTGTCCCAATACTTATGTCCATATAGTGTAGGTTACATGATTCAAAATGACCTATATTAACTTTTATTCATGATTGGTGTGTAGACATTGTGAGTAATGGCCAAATTAAATGTTCAATAAAAGCTGTTTAATTTGAGGATATTAGAATGTATGCAGTACACAGTAGCTTCTAGATTTGTTTTTTTTTTTTTTATAGCTTTGCAACACCATGAGCAACACAATGGTTTTCCTAAGCTCTGTGTTAGCAAATGCCTAACTGGGTCCTGGGCATCTGTTCTGCCACAGCATTTCAGAGCTTCAAGCAGTTCCTGATTGGAGCTTTGAAGCTTAATCTGGACACACAAAATCCCAGAATTGATTTACTGCCACTTGTCAGATTTTGTGGAGGGGCACCTTCATTCCTTAAGATTTCTACAGAAGACAGCGTGACCTAAATAGAGAGAACGCAAATCCCCCAAATCTCTTCAGATTTCTCGTTGCAGACTCGAGGTAGTCTTTTCTCAGTTCATATCCAGGGTTTGTGTGTACGCTTGTAGACACACGTATGTGCGGATACTTATCGCTCGGGGCCAGGAGCGTCAGTCCTGCATAGTTTCGAGTTTTGCTTGAGCGACTGTTCTACATGACTTAGAGTCTTCCTCACTCCAGCGTGCTCCAATACATGAAGGGCTTGATCTTTCCAAAATGTTTAAGCTTAAAAAGAGACTTAAACTATCCAAGTGATGTGGCCCCTTGTGACCTCTTTGTTAATACAAAACTCTTTGTGCTTTATTAATATTTTCCTGTAAAACAAATTGGTTGACCCTAGTTTATGATAATGGGCCATATAAATAAACTTAACTCAACTAGTCACATCTACATTCACCATAATCTCAAAGAAATATTATGGTGAATGTAGATGAACTGTAGATGTCGTGTTTTATCAAACATAAACTATATGGACAAAAGTATTGGGACACACCTCTTAATGATTAAATTCAGGTGACCCCCTACTTCCAGTGAAGGACAATCTTAATGCTTCAGCAGACCAAGACATTTTGGAGAACACCATGCTTCCAACTTTGTGGACGCTGAATGCTGAGTAATTGGAACACCTTTTTCTAATCACCTTGTACCTTAGGTGTTGTGACAATAGAACATTTGTCCCCTTTAATTTAATCTACTCAATATGCCAAAGATAAAATGGGCATAAAATAGTATTTTTTCACCTACAAGGTGATTAGATATATTAAGAAATATTTAAAGAAATGAGGGGTACATACATTTGTGTATACACTATATGGTCAAAAGTATTGGGACACACCTCTTAAGTACTGAAATCAGGTGGCCCCTTAGTTCCAGTGAAGGACAATCTTAATGCTCCAGCATACCAAGAAAACTTCCAAATTTGTGGACACAGTTTGGGGAAGAACCTTTTCATGACTGTGTCCTAGTGCACAAAACGAGCTCCATAAAGACGTGGCTGGATGAGTTCAGTGTGGAAGAACTTGACTGACCCACACAGAGTCCTGACCTCAACCCCATCCAACACCTTTGGGATGAACTGGAACAGAGATTGTGACCCAGGCTTTCTCGTCCAACATCAGTCTGACCTCATACATGCTCTACAGAATGAAGAGGCACAAATTCCCACAGAAACTCCAAAATCTTCTGGAAAGCCTTCCAAGCGGAACAAAAGCTATTATAGTTGCAAAGGGAGGACCAAGTCCAAATTAAAGTGCATTTTAATGCAATGTCATTGATGTCCCTGTTGGTGTAATGGTCAGACATCCTAATACGTTTGTTCATATAGTGTATGTTGACACACACACAGAATTTGGTTCTGATCACTGATGTCTCTCAAGTACTATGAAAAACATAAAGACAATGTAATAAACAAGCAATATGCAGATGATATAAAAAGACTAGCACTATAAATACCGTCTGTATTGTCTGACAGAGCAAAGAACAGTAATGTGCATCGTGTATGGAAATGAAATTGTGGTGTATGATTAATTATACAATCAGCAGTCTCTATAGCATAGCAGATGATAGTACTGTTCAGCTTTTTATGAGGGTGATAGCACAAGAGAAGAAAGTGCTCCTGTGTCTGGCAGTCGTGGTATAAAGGGTTCTGTATTGCATGCCTGAAGGGAAGGAGCAGAAAAGGGTTTTGTCCAGGGTGTAAGGAATCTGTAATGATTTTTCCTGGTCCCTGAAGAGTACCAACGATTTTTTTTCAGCTGCCCTTACTTGTTGCACCAGTCTGTTCCTCTCCTGTCTTGTGGCAGCTCTGACCCAGACTGGGATGGATGTGCACAGGACGGATTTGATGACTGTGGCGTAGAACTGACTCAGCAGCTCCTGTGGCAGACCAAACTTTCTCAGTAGTTGCAGAAAGCTGGTCTGCTGGTCTTTTTTCAAGGTGGAATTGATGTTGGTCCTCCTCTTCAGGTCTTAGAAAATAGTAGTACCCAAAAACTTGAAAGTCTCCACAGTTGACGCAGGGCTGTTAGATACTGTGATTGGAGTTGTGATTGTGATATTTTGACAGGTGTGAGCAATGCTGAGGGGCATCAACCAAAGTCCACTGTCATCTCCACAGTTTACACAGGACATTCATTGTGTTCTGACACGATCAGAGCATCAGCCATTCAACTTCCTGCCGATAAGCAGACTTGTCGCCATCTTGGATGAGTCCAATGACTGTAGTGTTTGAGTATGTTGTTAAGAGTGTATATTCTATAAAAGTGTACTATACACTCCATAAGAGTGTATATTTTATTTATTCTATATGAGTATACATTGTTAGATGCTATTACTCCACCTCACAGGTGTCACCTACTAGGAAGCTGTGAAATATTTAGATATTGTAAAATGAATTTTAGATGCGTCCAAACTAATGAAAATTATAATTTCTGAGAAAGTTGTGTAGCATTGAGAATGGCATGGCAAGCAAATAAATAGACCTCATATTTGAGTGATGATCAAATCTCAAGGCAAACACCTTATCAGGAAATAATGGTAAACTACTCCACTATTGGGGGCCATTTGTGTCTCACTAATGGTGCACGTACAAATAGTGAAGGTTAAAATATATTTTACTCACAGGTTGATGTTAATGTTTCTGATAAAAAAACTTAATGAACCCTTTAACAGCTTTTTTGACCATCCCAGCCCACTACTTTACATTAAAACTCTTCAAAAGTCTGTTTATTGTTCATGTATACATTCATTTGCCATATCATGACTTACTATGGATTATGAAAAATACATATTTTATTAAAGATATACGTGAATGAACATTTATGTGAACACATTCAGTCCAAATAAATACCTTGAATATTCCACTGTTCAGCAGGATGTTTCACTATCCAAGGGTCCTAAAACATAATGAGAAGGAAAAAATGTTGGAAGAGAGTTAGAAAGTGCAGCTGGTATAAATGAGCTTGTAGGCAAAAGTTAATCCACATAATTTTACGTGCTATCAACAAATAACTAGAAGCTGATCACGTTGAATCATGTGAATTTACAAAGACCATTACATCAATAAGTCATAATTAAAATGAATAAGATGGGGCTGTTTTACCTCTAGCCCAAGCTGTAGCACACAACCTGTCTGTGATTCTGTGTCAAACATCGCATATTACATACCCTAGATTACAGTCCCTATTGTTATATATTTTTATTTTATTTACACTGACAGTATGTCATTACAGAATGGTGAATTACATAACTGCTTTAAACAAACATTCAGATATTTTTGCTTGCTCTCCCTCAGTAATGATCTATCATGTATCCTCCATGTGTAGTTGCTTAGAAATGTAGTGATTGCAGTGTTATTGCTATTGCTGTACATAAACATTTAAATATTATGGTGCTGTCAGGAGCTTTTCAGCTACAGTGTTGTAAGGTGTGGTAAGCAACTATTTAATTATAGGTTAGCCTGCCCATCCAATTATATGACAACAGGCACTGCTAATTAATCACATTTTGTGTATCTGCTAATTATATCCAAAAATAAATAACACTCTACCCTGTTCCTTTCAACCCTGTAATGCATTAAAACCCATGTCAAACAACAGGACAATTTTTATTGTTTATGACATACATGAAAATATTTTTGAATGGTCAAATGCATGCTTTATAAGATTTAATGTTAATAAAATAAAATAGATGATTTTTTTTTGTGAAAACAAAAAATAATTTCTTGCTCCAAAGATGAAAACAAATGTGGTGTTTAAAATCATCACTTTCCAAATAATTTCTCTGTTTTTCAGTGAGCTATGAGTAAGAGTATATTAAACTATTCTTGAAAACTT
>JBBIGA010085140.1:0-10000 GCA_037576975.1 Alestes dentex | reverse complement strand
TTCCAGAAACACCCCTCTAAAAAAAAGAAAAGAAAAAAGAAAAATTAAGAGAAAAGGAAAAAATACGGATGATCAGAGAACTGAAAAAACAGAGTATTGAGAGAAAAGGTTTTCTTTTCCTTTAAGTTCTAAAACTTCTTGGGACTTTCCTGACTGAGTGGATTGCACCGACCTGATTTATGTCGTGATCTCATTCAAGTTGATTTTCCTGGCCAACATGTAGTTTTTATTATATTTCAGTTATAATACTTTGTGTGTATTTGTGTGTTCGAGCGCGCGAGAGAGAGATCGCGGTGTTTTAATTAAATTACAGTATTTACTATTTAAAAGAATGTAATTGATTTGCAGTTTAATGTGTAATTCACTATAATTAAACAGAATATACTTTTTTTCTTACAAACTCCAGGATATTCCAGGATACTCCAGGATACTAATGCACTACAGAACATTACATGTTAACTCAAAAACTACTGATATAAATCAGACGTAACAAATTTGTTTTTATTTTTTTGTTTTATCATTCCAGACATAAAAAAAAAGTTTGTCATTAATAAAATAAAGACTCAATGATGTCTGTGTGGATTTACTGTAACTCTGTACAATTGAGTAATTGCTGTACAGAATATCTGCACATCCCTTATGGAGACAGTTACCCAAAATCTGTCAAAACAATCCACTACACTACTACACTACACTACACACTATCACACTACACTACACCACACACTATCACACTACACTACACACTACCACACTACATTATACCACAATATACTACACTGCACACAACTACACTACACACCATGTCACACCGCACTACACCACTACAATACACCACACTACACTGTACAATACTACAATCCACTACACCACACTACACTGCACTGTATTACACTACATTACACTCTACTACACCACATCACACATTGCAGTGCAATACACTACACTCCCAGACACTACACAGTATACCACACTACAGTGCACACTAAACCACATTACACTACACTATACTATATTATATTGCATCACACCACACCATGCACTGCACAGCAATGCAATACACTACACACATTCTACGTTTGACTACATTACACTACAGCATGCAGTATACAGCATACAGTATACTACACTACATGATATTACATCACACCACACCACCTTACATTTGCTTCTCTCCCCCAGGAAACCAACCACACCCTCTTATTATATTTATTAAGAAAACCACTAATGGACAGCATGCTCTCTGAATGGCTAGTAACTACAGCCTGAGTGCAGCGTAAGGGAAAAGTAAATGTTGTACAATGATTAACCACGTGGTGGTGCTGAAGCGCTTTTTTTCCTCCACCCACACCACTTCCGCTGCTGTTATGCAAATTCAGGTCGTGAGAAAGACTACGAGTTCTTGGATAACTAATGTTACAACTAATGTGACAGATTCGCCTTTAATTGCCTCACAGAATCTAGAATCGATGCAATGCCTAACTTTTAAAAGCAAATATGATCCAATTTGAGACTGTGCTGTTAACTGATGAGGACTTGCCCTCCTCCTGTGCTCAGATGCAGATGCTCACCCTCAGCATCATTCAGCTTGTGTGTGCTGAACTGAAAAATTGTTTCATATGCTTGCAGTTTCTTGTAATACATTAATTCTGTACTGTTCTACTGAAAGTAATTTAGCAAACCTACTGACATGATAAAATAGCACTGGTGTGTTTTGTTACAATGTTGTGATGAATTAAAAGCATCTCCTATGAAATTGGTTTGTGTTTGGAGAATGAGATAAAATGTTTATTAAATACGGTTTATTTGTGAGGGGTGAAATTACACTGCCTGAATTAAGTCTGGTGCAAATGCTCAGGCCATTTTTGGAGAGGGAGGTACTTATATAACCTGTAATATCTCATGTCAGATTTTGGTACCTGTTGCTGGAAATGTTTCATAAATATTTGGCCTGATGTTTAGAAATTAATATTCTAGGCACATATGCCTAAAGGTCTTAATCACATGTGTCTTAAAGCCAATTTTACTACCGTGAGCACCTGTGGGCAAACTTGCTGTTAATCAAGTATTAACCTACTTAAATAAAAACAGAATATCTATAACAGTGTGTTGAGTGCTATTTCCCAACATTTTCAGTGATTTAGCATAACAAGCATTTCTGTTACATTTATAACATATGTGCTTTATGAACACTAATCTTGTGTATTAAGCCATTTAAAATTTTGTGAGGTTCATCAGCTGCTTTGGGTCTTGTAATGGCAGATGAAACACAGAAGAACACATTTCAAGTACACTCACAGTTATACTACTAAAAACAAACAAAAAAAACAGATAGCAAACGGTTCCTAAGAGAGCCAGACAAACTGAACTAATGCTAAAGGTGTACAACAACCTTGATCCGTTGTTCTTATTACTTTAATTAGATGTCACTTTAATTAGATGTCACTTGCGGCCGACTAGAATATGCTTCCCTGAGTTTCCACCAGCAACCAAAGTATAGAAACTTAATGTTCACTCACATGGTTCATTGTTGATTGTTCCTCTCACAGTAGAGACTACGGAGTGGGAGTTTCTGAACGATGACCTTGCAAAGGTTAAGAGACCAAGCTGGCTCTTTTTCTGTATAAATAGTTTAAAACCATGTTTCTGTTATATCCACTGTCTGACTAGCAGCATGGATAAAATTACATCTTTTATAAGGTTAATTCTATGCACTATAAAGATTCTATTCACCAGAGATTAACAAGTGCTGCTTAACTCTAAAAGTCCATCCTTTACAGGATCCGCTGTGCTTGGATGTAGATGTTTTCAGCTTATGTTGTTCAAAAATATTGAGGGGGGTAGACTGCATTGTGGAATCTGCTCTGGACATTACAGAGCAGGCTCAAATTTGGCATCATCCCCTGAAAAACAAATCACAGGTTGAGACCTAACACTGGTACAGTACTGTGCTAAAGTCTTAGACACCCATGCAAATTTTTGAAAGCCATTTTTCTCAGCGATAAAATGTTTCAAGATAAAAGTGGTTGATATTTTGTGATCTGGTGAGGAGAACACAGGTTTGGTTCCAGACTTCTTTCTCCTTGATGCCTCCAGATTTGTGAATTCCACAAGCAGCTCCTGAGTTTATTTAATGAAGGATCGATTGAGTCAAACCAGGTTTCTGATGGAAACTACAGGTAAGACTGTGCTTCCACAAGAACACACTGATATACTGAATGTAACATCACTATTTATTATAGTTATTCCTGTTAGTTTTATTGAGTATGTGCAATAATAATTTAAAAAACACCCAATGCTCATCTAAACAGTTTTTATATATGATTTTTGCCCAGTACTGTATGTTGATCAAATCATCAACATACAGTATAAGACAGCTCTTGCTCATAAGACTGAGTTTAATATTTATAGTTAAATACTGCTGTCTGAAATATCTTCAGTGGCTGAGATCAATGAAACCACGAGGAACAAATCTGTTGTGGATAGTAAAGAAAAATATTCAGACACATAGTACTGTCTCTTTTTTGTAGCTTACACTGGTCATGCAGAGCCAATTTCCTTCCACTTGCAGGTGAAGGGCCTTTCAACTACACAGGTAAATACAAAATTGTGAAGTAAACACGAAAAGACTAGATAAAGCAGCAACAGGTAACACTTTCATTACCTTTAACTTGGCAGACCAGCAGCTAGTAAACCTGCTCGTCCTTAATCTTTACTGTCTGCTTAGAGGCAGATCTAACAATTTGGCCTTAAATACATATCACAGAAAAGTATTCTTTTATTCATACTGCATCAATTGTAAGAGAGAGGCATGTAGAGACTACTACACCACTTTAGTTTTGTAAGCTTACAATCAGTATTTTTCTGAACTCCATTAATATGACTGTCTAAAATGACCTTCCCACACAGCAGACATGCCTTTTATTGAATACGAACTGCATAAACCTCTGAAAATATGTCTGTGATGAATAAAAATGACACAGTGTTTTATTTCTTACCAATGTCTATTTAATAGATTCACTTCTTAGATTTAAATGGGTGAGAGACATTCTGCCTTCAAGCCAAGCAGGGTGAAATTTTAATGTGTTTTGCCCTCATGCCCATTTTGGAGGTGTCCGTATCTTTAGAGGTATACAGTTCTGAGTCATATCACTGTCCATTTAAAGGTAGATAGTTCTGACTTATATTAATGTCTCTCTTTACCCTACACTGGTCATGTATGTCAAGGAAGTTCCATTCCTCCTTTCAGAAGAACTTAGACTGATGTGCCATGTGTGGAAGGTTATGCCAGTGCTAGAGCTGTCTTCAGAGGAAGACATGTATTGTATTTTGATATTTTTGTCTGTTTGTTTGTTCACACCACATGTTCAGTATCAAAGCTACAATTTGTGCCTAGCAAGGTTAACAATACTCCAAAGAGTTTGAAGAAGCTAGGGCCTTCTAAATGAATAAAAATACAATCCATAAAGTGTCATCTTTGAACTTGTTTAATTTAAAGTATCAGTGATTGGTACAAAAGCTGTGTTTCTACTCTCGTGGATGTTTTTTAGGCAATAGTTAAACAGCGCATGTTGTAAAAAGTCACTCACTCACTTTCTGTAACCGCTTAATCCTCACTAGGGTCACAGTTACCCAGAGCCTATTCCAGGGTCATTAGGCATGAAGTAGGGACTCACCCTGGGCACACACACCATCCACTCACACCAACAGTCAACGTAGAAACCCAAATTCACCTGACACGCATGTGGGAGAAACCAGAGACCCCAGAGGAAACCCACACAACCATGAGAAGAACATGCAAACCCCACACACACAAGGCTAGGATCCGGATTCAAACCCCCAACCCTGGAGGTGTGAGGCGCAGCGCTGTCCACTGAGCCACCGTGGGACCCTATGAAAAGCCATAAGAAATCAAAATGTTAAATTGCTTTTAAAGATTAAAGATACATTCCAGTGTCAGCTGTGATCTATCATATGTAAAGACAATCGGTAATTGATTATATATCATTAAATGTGATTTATCATTTATTAATAACTAAAATTCAGCCCTGAGTTAATCTGTGCTGTGTATATAGTTGTTTCTGCTGTAACTCATTTTTCCCTCTCAGCTGAAAAACATACCAAACAACTGAGCAATCAGGTCCACACACACCACACACACTCTCAATGGAATGGGAAAATTCTTTGTGTGAAAGAAACAATGATACATCATTCAAATACTATCTGGTCAACTGTGGTCCTATAGTGGTCCATTTCTACCAGTGGAAAGATTTTTAGGGGGCTGATGAACTGTGCATCAACAGTTCACTACGGTCAAAACTACCAACAGAAAATGCACCTAATAAAATGGGTGTACCAAGTGGTAAATATCCAGACAGACAATATTATTATTTACATCATAAAAAAAGGCCTATCTGGGCTTCTTTAAAAATGAGTATTTTATAATTCACACAATTTCATTGAACATCTTATGACATCTTATAAACTTTCGTCTTAAACACATTTGTACGTTGAGCTTCTGGCCCAAAATGACCTTGGCTTGTGAATGATTGTTTTTGCAACAGTTAATCAATGAAGTGAGGGATAAATTATATTTTTACTGTTATCGCAATATGAGTCTCCTCGATAAAAGCATCATTAAGGGCTGCAGTGGAAGAACTGATCAAATTACTTCACACTTACAAGACCAGAGTGATGTAATTAAACTGGCAGGAGCCAAACAAGTGTGTCCCTGAGTGGCACCTGAAGCCTCCACTCCCACACTGAAGGTGAGTACCCCAACCACTCATCTAAGCAGTCAAATACAAAACACCCCTGTGCACAGCTGGACAACCACTCTAACCACTAGTCTGTGTGAGTTCTTTAAACATGATTATTTTCACACCCAGTGCTGTTCATAAGATGTTTGAAGCAATAATGGCTACCGTCACATCAAATCTATATCAAATCTATATTACAAGCTGTTTAAGGAATTTACCTGTTTTTATCTGTTTTTGTAGGCCTATAAATATGTATGTGGCGCTTTTAGTAATGTGTCGCTGTCCTACTCAGAAAATAGTGATCACACTTTGTCAGTCACTCCTTGACATGTGCAAATTATGGAAGCCAGACCGAGCTATGATTTTGTACATTTTAATGCTATTATTTCCTGATCTCCTGACAGAGATAAATACTTCTGACCTAATTTACAACAGGAAAAATATACTTGGACATAGATGTATTTGTATTCCCCACTTGCATCCAGCACTCACTGTGTTCAGGCTTATGCAGGCTCAGAGGACTATAATACCTGCCATATTTAAAATACTATAGTTTTCAAGAAACAGTCACAGTGCTACACAGCATTAAAGATAGGAGAGCCCTTGCTTAAAAGTGGTTTTATCACAGGTAAGGGCATCCTTAGGCATAAGGGAGTGGAGTTTTATAAAACAGGGATGACATGAAATATGATCAAATAGACAGTTATTTGTTGAATTAGTTATTATTAATAAAATAATTAATCCATTTTTATTGATAGCTACAATAAACACATTTTCCAAAAAAACATAGTCTGTTAAAAGTACGTTATTCTTGCCAAGCAACAATGGACTTTGACATGTTATTGTATACTGCAGTTAACTGATGAACTATTTAACATTTTTACATATAATAATAATCACAAAATATCAGGATTTAAGGCAAAATATTCACTTTAAAAGTATCTTTTGCTCACCACACACTGCAGGTGTCTTTTCCCACACTGGGCTGGGGCTCCCTGGTGCATTTTGCAGAATATAAAATACTACATAGTGAACTATCAGCTCAAACAGAGAGTAACACATATAGCAAAGACTCACTTGGGAATCATACACTTGTGTACAATTCTAACTGGACAAATAGTGCATGTTTCACTTGTACAAGCCAGTCTTTTGTATCTTACAGAGCACACTTTGTAGAGAATAAGGGGCCATTTGAGATTTGCCCTGGTTTTATTGTTTAAGGCAGATCTGACTAAAACAGACACAGCTTAGGGATTCAGTGATATTTTTTATATTGTAATTCTACAATGAATAATATAGTAAACATTTTGTTTCTAAGTGTATAATTCATTGACTATTAATGGCAATAGTTAGCAATTAAGCTGTTAACTAACTATTATTCAGCCTGTTAGCTTGCTGATTACCATAGGTGTAGCAAAGAAAACAAGCTGTCAGCCCCTCAGTTCAAACAAGTCAAATTCTTATTTCATCTACGACTTCACTCAGTGATCCACGCAAGCACCATAGCAAAATATCCTCCATTCCCAGCACAGTGGTTTGAAAGACTATGCGCATTAATACAGAACCTTCCCATTTTATAAAAAGAGTTATATCTTTGAAACATTAACTGTAATAACTACAAAGATGAGTGTGATGTGAAAATCAAAATGAACAATTTTATTTTTCACTATTTATAGAAACTCATGCTTCATATGTCAGATTTTTTTTGTACATCCTTCTCCAACCTTCCCCACTTCAAGTGATCTGAAGCACACTGATAAAAGATGTCCCCCGCTTTGATCCACCTCATGAACTGAAATAAAGTGAGTTAAAGATGGGTGTGGAGCCCTGGCTCTGACCTCTGGTTCTGCACTACCCTCCCTTGTCCTGCCTATTTTAGTATTTTCCTGCTCTAACACACCTGATCCAACAAATGAGACATTTAATAAGTCCTTCTTGAGTTGCAGGGTTGCGTAAGAGCAGGGAAATCACTGAAATGTGCAGAACAAGGGGTGCTACACAGGGCCTGGAATCACTTAAAGGATCATATGAGGCATGTCATAATTCACATCTTATTCTCTGATTTAATGTTACACTTGCTATGCTTTGTTTAACAGTGCTTTTCAGTTATAAAAGCTTAATTTGACAGAAAATAGTGCTAAAACTATCAGAAAGTCAAGCTTGTATTCTGTATTGCAGTTCACTTGACTAGGCCTGAGAGATGGAACTAATCCAGTGATGTACGTTGCTCTAAATTGCTGGTTGAAAGAAAGAAAAAGTGTAAATTCTTACATACCTGCCTGATACCATGTTATACAATCTGAAATAGACTTGCTTATTTGGTGGCGCGCTGTTGTCTATAATAATATAAAGTACACAACATTTGTGGGTAGCTGTATGTCAGAGAATGTTTGTGTATTAAAATAAGCAAGGGTAGGATACCAAACACAACTTTCAATGCATTAGGAAACTTAATCACAAATACCTCTTCAAGCACAACATTTGTACAAATACTATAGAACCATAAGAAAGAAAATGGCAATAATATGACATTTGTTTGTTTGTTTGTTTGTATAGTTTCTAACTGATACAGAGCAAAAGCTACAATAGGGGACTACTTGTGATTACGAACAATGTTGCTGGATAAGGCTAAATTCAGTCCTAAATTAAGTGTATTTACATACGTCTCAATGTTTGCCACACTCTCCCTTGATCAGATCCAAGACCTCGAGTGTCTATATATAGTCTCAACAGACATGTCAAAAAGGTGGAGAGGTGAGGAGGCCGTCTGTATCTTATCTATGTCAAAATACATTTTCAGTTAACGACCGCTGATGTTTTGAAAACAACTGAAGAAGAGAGAAACATGGAGCACACAAGCAATAGGCCTTAAATAAGGGATGCACGTATATGTTCATTATTATATGTCCAGACACATCCAAACCAATTAAATGGAGATATTAAATTAATAATAATTATAATGATGATGATTGTTATTATGATTTTTTGAATTATTATTATTGATGTTACTGTTGTTGTTGTTATAATTGCTGTAGTTATTGTTGTAGCTGAGTCTGTATGGAAGAGATCTGGAAAAAAATCTGGACGATCTGGAAACTGAATAAGAGCAATAGAATAATAGAATATGTAGGCACACTGTGATATAATTTTTCTTTGATTTTAACTGCTGGAATCTGTCTATGTCTGAATCTCAAATGGCTCCCTACTCCCTGCTTCAACATGCAGGCCAAGAAATAATGGCTACTACATCCAAATATAGCATCATATGTCTAACAAACAGACATTTAGAATTCAGCCAAATGTGTCCCAACTGGACAAATAGCCCACTACTTTGGTGTAGAAACTGTATTTTCATAGCTCACATAGTGCACCATACAGGGAGTAGGGGGGCATTTGAGATTCTGACTATAACTAACAGCTTCTGAGGGGTGTGCCATAAAGCAGGATTACAGGGTTGATGAGCTAAATTTGGGTGTAACTTTGGCTTTCCTGCCCCATGAAGATGTCTCTGTTTTTAGATCACACTGTACATGCTAACCTTGGGCCTGTCTCACAAAATAAGATTTCTGATTCAGTAGCTTAGTTCAGTCTGACCCTGATTTGTCCATTTCAAGACAGCAAATTACTTTTCACCAGGCTACCAATGAAAAAAGGGCTGCATAATAAAATTGTGCTTTGAGAATTCACAAATCCATTCCAATTTGTCCTTATTTATTACCGTTTGCCATGATATCCTATGCTACAACAGATTTTAGAGACATTATTTTTAATTTAATTGTAGATAGGATATGCAAATAAAATGAATCTCAGTCAAATGTCTGCTAGAAACACACAGGGCTTTAACAGAATTTCAGTGCAGCCCTTTATTTAGGTCAGTTTATGGCTGCACATTAAAGAATAGATACACTCATTCATTAATTTATTTTCTGTAACCGCTTAGTCCTTACTAGGGTCGCGGGTACCCGGAGCCTATCCTGGGTTCTGCGGGTGCGAGCCATGGACTCACCCAGGGCTTTTTATTTAAGCTTACATTTTCAAAAGGTAGTGGAGAAAAATGTAAGATAAGACGAACATTCTAAAAGATCAATACTACAATATCTTTCATACATTTTAAATATCCATCCATCCAGTCTAACCCAGGGGTCTCAAACCTGTCCAGAAAGGGCCGCTGTGGGTGCAGGTTTTCGTTCCTACCAAGCAGGAGGCACACCTGATTCCACCTCTGTAATCAGTTGGTCTTG
>JBBIGA010085109.1:0-11494 GCA_037576975.1 Alestes dentex | reverse complement strand
ATCAGTACCTCATAAAGCAGAATGAGGTGCTTGTGTAGGAATTTAACAGACACTGGCATGGAATGGTGGTCATACTCCTTGAGACGCTGGTTTATAAATATATTGCAGTGATCTCTTTTTCCGCCAGAGCTGTATATTTTCTCCCCAGTATGTTAAATTCAGCCATTAAAATAGAGAGGGTGCCTTAAATGTGCAGCAGCGTGCTCTCTGTAGAGGGTGTGCACCTACTTTCATTTATTATATCAACAGTATCTGACCAGGGGCGTCAACACTTTTGCGTCTGAGGTATGTCCGAAACGCTGCCTAAGGCCAAGTCACAAATTTCAGAAAACAAGATCAGGGAACAAAGTAATTTATTCCTGTTCACAACACAACAGAACAACACAACAGTTCTGACATTAAAAGAGGGCTTACAATAAGAGCACTGCTGGTGGATCTCGAATAGGGATTCAAATCCATCCCACAAAGGCTACAGAAGAAGAAGAAATAATAATCAACTCTCACCAGTCTCCCTAAATTCAGCCAGAGTCAGTTCATTTACGTGGTTTGGCATGAGAAGAGCCAAACGTCTGATTCAAACAAGTGATTCACTGACAACAAGGAAAAGGTGCCTCCATTAATGAGCAGGAACACATGATTACATGATAACTGTCTTAGGTCAACACTCTTTGTTGACCTAACACAGTTATCATGTAATCATGTGTTCCTGCTCATTAATGGAGCCCTTCCTCTCCTTTAGGATCTTCAGTGTGTGTGTTCATCTGAACTGTCAGTACCTGAAAGGTGGGTTTCAACACAACAAACACGGTGTATGTAAAAGGGACGGAGCACGTCATGGCTGATATCTCAGTATTGGTGCAAAATGAAAAACTGCGAGGAGAAATGTGTTTTTCCGTTTGACCTCCTGAACTCCAGGTGCTTTAACACTGGTGTTTACGTCATGTTAAAGTGAAAGCACGTCCTTCGACGACAGGAGCTCATTTCACAGACTTCACATTCATCCCTTACGGCCTTAAAGTCCAAATTGAAAGGTGTGTAACAAAACCAAGAACCAAAGGGTGGTCTTCCGTCCTTATACGCAGAAGGTAGAGCCCCTCACATCGTGCATGCAGGAGGGATCCTTTGCTTAGTGTCTCATATTCTAAAGTACTACACACGGCTCGCCTTCTTTCCCACAATACTCGGCTTCGGAAGCAGAGCAGCAGTCGCTGACGTCACAGGAAACGGATGCCTGCTCCAAACTGCACGCCGTCGCATATCCTTCACAGGGAAACAATCACATCACACATAAACAAGCAGTGGAAACACAGGAGCACCAAAAGCCACTGGCTCATCATGCAGAATTAAAAGGAAATCCAAGGCCAGATGTTCACTACTTTGCCAAAATAATGGAAACACTTAAGAAAATACAAACAAATAACATGAAAGTAGCTACAGGAGAAGCAGGTTAAAGTGGCGATTCGGCCATCCTGTTTAGTGTCATAAACGAAAATCATGCAAAAAATTTGTTTAACTGTGTAACTGCTCACGGCCTTCTAAAACAGACTGACTGCATATTAAAAAAAAAGCTTGGAATTCCAACACACTTCCACTGAAATGAGTAGACAAACCCTACAACCTTAATTCTATTCTATTCTTGTGACTATTCTACTCTTGTGGTTTTATGTACATATGTTTTATTATTCTTTTGTATTCTCAGTTTTATGTTCAGGTTCACTTGTCTATAAGGTGTCCTTGAATGTCTTGAAAGGTGGCTTTAAGTAAAATGAATAATATTTAAATCCAATGCGCTGCAGTATAAAGCCAGCAAGCACAAACTGTGTCAACGGCCAAATTCCTACAGACTTCTCTGGTTGTGTGTGCAGTTACCTGTCTCCACTCTGGACACCCATAGGAATGCAGTAATTGAGCTCTAGCCTAGCGATGTTTCCCAGCCGAAGAATGATGCCTGCTCCGTAAGACCAGCGGATACACTCTGCTAGCTTCTGCAAGTGAGCATATGGACCCTCCCCTGAAGACAAAAACGTAGATTTAGTGAGTGGTCGGCAAAACAGAGTGTGGTACTTGGGTGCAGCTTCAAGTACTTGCTTTACATCTATTTTAAAGCTTATTGTGAGCACAAGTGTGTTACTTCTGGTGGCCTTTAGATTAAAGAAAACTGTTTATCTGGGCAGTAAGAATTAACATCCATATTAAAAGATATGAAAACCCCATGTATAAGAAGTACTGATTTTATTTATCTCAGGGTTCATAAGCATTTAAAAATCTATCCTCGTGGCAGCACAAATATGAATTGTAGTTATAATCAAATATCTGGTCCGGCTAATCAGTTCTTCTTTTCGTTAACTCAAGTGTGCTTGTGGTGGAGTTAACAAATCCACGCGATTGGTGGGGCATCGTAGTGAAACCTGGAAATAAATTTCAAACTTCAGTGAAGCGGAACCTTACAGTCACGCGTGAACACAGCACAGCACAGCACACAGTGTGAAATTCTTTCTCTGCATTCACCAACTGAAGCAGAGGCTCCCACCAGTGAGGACCCAGGGAGCGGTTTCTTACTCAAGGGTACCTCAGTGGTGCCACTAGCATTCCAGGGATTCGAACCCACAACTTTCTGATCTCAGGGCGAACTCCCTAACCACTAGGCCACCAGCTGCCCCAATCAAACTTCAGTTCAATGCAATTCAAACCAGCTCACAAGATGTTAACTGTATTGTAGTTATCCTACTAACTACTTATTTGAACTACAAAAAAATCTGTTCGTTTTTACTGTTAACTTCTTTTGAAAGAAAATAGAAGTTAAAAACAGGCATAGGAGATACTGACCATAGTCAAGGTTGCAAAGGTTTCCAGCGTTGAGGAAGAAGTGTGTTCTGAAGAGGTCCGCGAGGCCACCTCGGGTGGACCTGAACGGAAGGGGTGTGTACAGGTGGAGCCCACTGGCCCAGTACGCCTCTCCACCCAGGAAGTCACCTGATCAGGTAAAGAGGACAGTCACACACAGGTTTAACAACAATCAATCCCAGCAACAGTCAGGAAACTATCTGAAAACTGAATGTACTTTAAAACTGCAAATATGCAAATGAAGAGATGACATTATTATCAGCATCAATAAATCAGTTACAGATTATAAAAAAAAATAATGGAATCAGTTATCAATTCCAGAACCAAATTCAGACTAGTAGAAAACTCCAGATCAAAATGCTCTGGATGGAAATGTGAGGAACTGACCTTCATTCTGAGGGCCAATACTGTACATCCCAAATCCTCTCACACTTGTTGGACCACCCAAGTAAAACCTGACAGAAACAGACCAAACACAGTGTGAATGTGACACATACACAAATCATGTTGGAGACACTTGTTATATCAGATATAAAAGAGCCAATACTGATGTAGAGTATTTTTTGCGTACTTATCTGCCAATAAGGATACAGATACTTACACAATTATGAAATTAAACCCAGGTTTATCTGGATTAGCACTATACAACAATTATACTGTGGAACTGGTGTAGTGTAGTGGGTGACACCACCTTCCAAGCAGGAGAGTGGGGTTTGATTCCTGCGCTGAGTGACACACCACCCTACACCAGTAAGAGTACCTAAGCAAGACTCCTAACACTACATTCACTCTCATCTGTGATATCCAAAAATAGTAAGTCACTTTGGATAAAAGCATCTGCCAAATGACATAAATGTAACGTGAACAAAATGCAGATCTTTTAGTACAGTAAAGAAGCACCAAGACATTCTACTCTTTTGGAGTACAATCATCAAATATTTTGAAATATACTGATATATGTTGATACAAACATGATTCCATTATCTTTATGCATCCCTACAACCCAGACAAGCAGTAAGTTAACATAAAACATTTTTACTTTGCACTGTAATAGTAGTTAGTGCATAAGCTGCTGAGATAACGATGCACAGATAAAATCACACAAACACCTGTCAGCAATCGAGATCGGACGCCCACCGATGGGAAATATCGTCCCTCCCCACAGAGATGCGGAGAGAACCTGAAAGACACCAGACGTACTGCTGAAGACACTAAATATGAGCAGGTACTGCTCTGAGATATTTACTACATCACCGTACAGCCCAGCAGTTCTTTTCACAGCTCTGACTCACCGAGCCCCAGAGGAACTGCCTGTTGAACTGCAGCTCAAAGTCCTCCTTCAAAAAGCTGGCATCGCCCCCTGTGTAACCTGCCAGCTCCTGCACCAGCACAGCAAACAGTACAAGAGCTGAAATGTACTCTCACTGAAACGCCCACTAACAGGTAGACGTGTTAAAAAAGAAAAAGAAATCAATGTACTAAGCAGCCATGTGAGGTGTGAACTGATAAAAGCTCTCACAGACCTGGTTGATCCGAAGTAAGGCACCTTTTCTCGGAAGGATGGCAGAGTTCCTGGTGTCTACCACCATGGTGTGCTGGAGTGAGAGACACAGATCTTTAGAGACATCAGTAAGCTCTTCTGGATCTGTAACTACTATAAGATACAAGGTTCTAGGCCTGGTCCTCATCTGGCTAAACTTTAGAGTAAAAGTAAACCTTTTATTGGTCAGACACACGGAATAAGTTGGAAAGCGAGAAATAACGTTTGTGTACAGCTGCCCTTTCACTTACATATCCAGCATTAGCCAGGCACCCTTTTCCAGAGCGATGCAGTCCTTTTCTTCTTTAAGTTATTTGTGAGGTTTGTGTTAGTTAAGTTCTCCTGCATGCTAAGGGAAGAGGAAGGTCTTCAGTCTCTGCTTGAAGACAGTGAGGGTCCCAGCAGTTTTTTATGTTCAGAGGAGGTTTGTTCTACCACTTCTATGTCAAAGCTGAGAAAAGTCTTAATGTACTTCTTCGACCTTTGATGCTCTAAGAGGGCGAGCTGTGATAGATAAGACGGCGCTGGACCATTTTAGGCTTTTAAGGTGAACATTAGAGTTTTAAATCTAATCGAGAACCATGGGAACCCAGTGAAGGGTTCACAGTAGTGGAGTGAGGTGAGAGAATTTTGGTGTACTGAAGACCAGAGGTGTTGCTGTTTTCTGAATCATCTGTAGAGGTTCTGGTGGTCTTCAGAGGAAGGCCACCCAGGACAGAGGTACAGTAGTCCAGTCTAGAGATGATAAGTGACTGGGCGAGTATCTGAGTGGCGTCAGTGGTGAGGAATGAACAAACTCTGCTGATGTTATAAAGAACCGACTCGAGCAGACCACTAATGATTGATAACTTACTGAGAGGGCAGATTTAAGAGTGTGGCCACTTTCTTCTCGCACAGCGAAGGAAGCACTGCGTGCAAGACAGCCCAGCTCCCGCCACACCCCCTCCCACTTCAGAGTGTGATCCGTCATCCACAGAGGGAACTGAGGGAGAGGAGGAGAGACTGAGAGACCATCAGCAGCCCCCTTTCAGACTGCAGAACTAATGCTCTGCTATTACAGCCGTTCTGGGGATTTTTATTACTGATAAAAAGAGATGGATACATGCTTACATTGAGTTCTGTGGAAACTCCCCTGTCAGTCTCCTTCAGCGAACTCCATGGAAACTGGCCAGTGACTTTGTACAAGTTTAGAGTGAAACTGCATGAACACAAACAGTTGTTGAGAATTCCATCAATTCTTCCAAGTTAAAACTGTACACAGTGGTGGTGAATGGATCCAGAGGTTCAAAGAGTTTCATACCTCTAAAAGCTCCCTCACAGAATGTTATCAAATGGAATGGTTATGAATACACTGACGTCTAACAGTTTTGAGAAGATGGTGGCCCGGAACATGTATTTTCAACATATGGAAGGCATTATAAAATATTTTTTAGCTTTAGCACCATTCTAAAATGCATACTGCATGTAAAAACCTATGTATAGGTTCACTGCTGGTTTTGGATGGAAAATAAAATGTCATTATTTGCACCGTATATATCATGACCCCTAGTTCTATTCACCACCACTGTCAAGAGAAATAAAGCAACAAGCAAATTTGTCTAGAATGCTAAATTTCACAACAAGTACATCTGACTGATTTATTCATGAAGAATTAATTTATGATCATTTTTTTACTCCCAAACTCCTATCATACTTGCGTTCGTAGAAGCCTGGCTGAGGCTTAAAGAAAGACAAGCCATATGAGGTCTCCTTAGTGCCATAAGAGAATTGGAAAGTAAGCCTCTCTCCACGACCGAACATGTTGGGCAGCTTGACACCAAGCACCTATACGGAGCAACATATTAACATGTTCACAGAAAGTCCAACCAGTTTGTTGTCTATGTGAACCACAAAACAATGTCTGAGAAACTATGCGCAGTGTAATAACGTGTGCGACTGAGGCTGTTACGTGGTTTGTGTTTATGCAGATTAAACTGAATGTGTATGTACTGCCTCTCACCATGCTGCCCTCATTGTTCCCCACCATGGTGTTGTAACTACCGGTCACTCTCTTCAGCTCGGTCACCTCAAACGTCACATCCAGACCATTAGGCAGAGCATCCTCTCCTACAGCATTAAAAAGAGTTAAAAAATAGGGGCTACACATAATATCACCAACCACTATCACAATTTCAGTCTCTCCAATACTGATATTACACAAGGCTGGAATATGCAAATGAGCCTCTAACCAATCAAAGTGTTTGACAGGATGACCTATCACAGCTCCATGCTTTAATGAATTGAGGTCTTCATGTAATCCAACAAAAGTCAAATTATTTGGGCCTTTCTTTAACTAACGTTTTACATTTACTGCATTTATCAGACGCTTTTATCCAAAGCGACTTCCATTCCCCAACTACAGGGGGCAGTCTCCTTGGAGCAACTTGGGGTTGAGGGTCTTGCTCAGGAACCCAGTGGTGAAATGCTGAAGGTAGGGAGGCAAGTATCCTAGTGACTAGGCCACCACCACCTCAAGACCCTGATTGGCTGAGGTGATTTTAAATGGCCTACCTTGTCCTTCCATTTTATTTTTACCATCATATTTGTGAGGTTTTGTGAACCAAAAACATCATTTATAATTCATCATAATTCATTCTTACATGATCACATTCCAACCTGGTTTTGTTACTGTGCTCTTAAGACTAATACATGTAAATTAGCTCTTTTCTGATTGGATGCTCTGCACTGCATCTCATTTAAATGGCAGCATGGGTCTGAAGCACTCCTTAGAACTTCAGCATGAATTGGTGGAGGTGGAGGAACTGCTGTAGGCTAAATTAGGAGATTTATTTAAATGTGCTGGTTTTGTGACATCACAAACTATGATTTGAAAACAGGTTAGTATCCATACATGGACTGAGTGGATGGAGAAGTGAACGTATATTTTGACATTTTTAACAGTATGTTCTATAATAATTTTAATGTCCAGAAAAGTAATGACAGTAGCCCTTTAATTTATACTTATACTGCTACACATTGCAAAAGCAGTATGCAGCAGTAAAAGTGCAATACCAGTATTCTGTCCATATTGTGCAGGTATAGTAAGGAACAGAAGTTTTACAGTAGCTTTACAATAGGAGTTATAATTAAGGTCCTTTACGGAATGAAATAGGACCTTCAATCCAAATCACATAAGCGTGTGTGCGCCGGCATACACACATAACAAACAGTCTAGAAACTGTACCTTCTGAGATATCAATGAGGACCTCCACATCTTTAAATATGCCCAGGCGGAGCAACCGCTGTCTGGCTTCATGTGATTTCCTCATCACCTGCACAGCGATCAAAGCTCAAATGTTCATTAACATATTGGACCATCAACTGAGCAAAAAAAAATCTCATTGCCTCACTTACATCAATGAGGTTTTTAGCGTTGAATACATCAGAAATCTCGTAGCCCAAATAATCCTCTTTAGTTCTTCCTAAGCCTTCGATGTTGACATGCTGAACAACAACCTAGAAGTACAGCAGAAGAGCAATAAAATGTTGTGAATGACAGAAACACAGTAAGTGTTGCACTGTCTGTGTTAAAGACTGGACTGGTTGTGTTAAGGGTTGGACTGGTTGTGTTAAGCATTGGACTAGTTGTGTTAAGTGTTGGACTGGTTGGGTTAAGTGCTGGACTGGCTGTGTTCAGTGTTGGATTACCTTTGTTCAGTGATGGATTACCCGTGTTAAGTGTTGGACTGGTTGTGTTAAATGCAGGACTGTGTGTTAAGTGGAGGACTGTGTGTTAAATGCAGGACTGTCTGTTAAGTGGAGAACTGTCTGTGTTAAATGCAGGACTGTCTGTGTGTTAAGTGGAGGACTGTTTGTGTTAAATGCAGGGCTGTCTGTGTTAAATGCAGGACTGTCTGTGTTAAGTGCTAGACTGTCTGTCAGTGTGTAACTCACGTCTTTATTCTCCAGAATCTCCTTCTTGGTGTCCTGCTCCGCCTCCAGTCCGTCCAAGTCCTCCGAGTGGACTCCCAGGTCTCGCCCGTGCATCGGGAGGGGGTCCAGACTCTGGAAATCAGCACCAACACATACAAAGTTTACAGACACCGAGGAGAACAAGAACCACAACAAGAACCCTCCCTACACAGGAGGTCACGGCCTGTTTCTCACTCGACCTTCAGGAGAATCACCTACCCTGGCGTGCACCGTCCCCATGCCGACCTCCTCTCTCCTCAGGCGCGGTTTCTGGGTGGTTCGGTCCGGGTGGGAGACCAGGGGGGCTGCAGACGCTCCTACTATTCAGAACCGAACCCAACCCCCTTCAAGCAAGACGCCATGACACACAGCAGCCTCTCCGTGAGTCCCCACTCTCATTGGTCAGATTTGTTGTGACGTACCCACAAAATGGGCGGGGTGTGTCGGGAAAATGATTGACAGATCTGCAGAACCGAGGCTCCTTAATCTCAGGGAGAATATCTCCTACTGTGATCATCCACACGATGGCGCTCTTCAATACCTGATTATTTTCATTATTCCACTCACAAATGTACTAAATAACTAAAAGTTTTCACATGTTCTCCCAGAACTCTCTGCTTTATTAATAATAATAATATTAGTAATAATTATGTAACGGGGCTCAGTCCACGCGTGAACAGCAGTGTGTGAGGACGGTACCTTACTCATAGGTGCCTCAGTGGTGCCACCGTCAGTCCTGGGATTTGAACCCAGTGCCTTTTGATCGCAGGGGCAGCTCCCAGGACACCAGCTACTCAAAACTCTTCCTTCGAGCCGGATTCGAACCAGCGACCTAAGGATCACTGTTTACATCCACTACAGTCCTCCGCTCTACCAACTGAGCTATCGAAGGGGATAGTATGTGCTTCACAAGAATTTCATAATAATTTAATAATAACAACTACTACCATTCTTTTGACGATAATAATAATAATGAATATAAAGCAGTAAACTGTGGAATGTCCTAGACTCCTAAATGACTAAATATGTTTGTTTATATGTACAGTACTGTTTGACTTGTTGGTGCTCACCACTTTTGCACAGTACTGTGTGTGAGTGCGTGTATGTGACTGCATGTGTGTGTGTGTGTGTATTAAGTCTCTCACACACCACTCTGTCATTTAAACCCATACTATGTGCTGCTATTGTGAATGATAAAAAAGTTTAAACATTACAGTGAGAGTCAGACACAGTAATAAAAACTGAGTAACACGGGGAAGTTGGGGAAAGAAAATATAGCTGCAAAAAGTGTGCTTCGCTGTTTTCCAGAACTTGGATAAGCAAATGGACTGTAATGAAAGTCTACATTACACCCTAAAAAACTGCATCCTGCGATGATAAAGCCATGAAGAGTCTACACTGTCCAGCCTCAGCTTCTGTCACCTGCTGCTGATGCAGACTCTCCCATGGTTTACACTACATTTACATTTATATTTACATAAATTTACATTTACGGTATTTAGCGACGCTCTTATCCAGTGCGACGTACATCAGTGCTCAAGTAGTCCACAACCGTTTCTTAAACCTGTAAAGCTAAACTTAAATCAACGTCCACTATTCAACCAAATTACTGCACGCTAGTAACACCTAAACAACACCCGTCAAAGAAATGTCAGAAGTTAAGACAAAAGTAAGGAAGGGATGGGGATAAGAGGCTTTTTTTTTTTTTTTTTTTAAATAAGCAAGCAGAAACGAGAGGCATATGCATTTAAATAGTATGTCACCAAGGTGCTCCTTGAAGAGGTGGGTCTTGAAGACAGCGAGGGACTCCGCAGATCTGATCAGAAGAGGGGGTTCGTTCCACCACTGAGGGGCCAAGACTGAGAAGAGTCTTGATCTGTATGTTCTGGAGATCCAAAGCATGCACCCAAATCCGCATTAGGGATGTTTTCCAGCCCCTTTATGAAATGCCTCATTTAACACAGTTTTTTCAGTGGTGCTCAGGTCTGGGGCCTGAGATGCCCATACCGAAAGCTTGATTTAATATTGATTAACTCGTTTCTGTGTGGATTTGGGTGCATGTTTTGGGTCAATCTACCTATGGAAGATCCATCCGTGACCCGTTTTTTGATTGTAACTCACTACTTCATTAAGTCTATGATGTGTCCCAACAAAGTTCTCCATCACAGGTTCTCCAACAAACCTAACTATGAAAACAGAATTAGTTTCTGGTTAACCATCCGCCTTTTTGACAGAATTGGGTTCAAATCAGGAATGAACTCAATGATTTCAATTTACTTTTACATTTGCATTTAATGTATTTGGGAGTGTTTTGTAGTCCATAAGAAAACAAGCCCCACACACTAGTAAACCTAGACTTAAAATAAAGAGTTGCTGGTAGATTAAGATTCTGCCAGGGATGAAGCTGGTCCACCAGGGCCCTGTCAGATCACACACACAAAAGGACAGTTTGAAAGTTATTTGTGAAGTTGTGTTAGTTAAGTCAGTTTATGGCATGAACGTATTATTCCCAGTATATTCACTTCAGCCCCACGGTGGTGCCGTGGGTAACACTGTCCTTATGAAAACAAACGACTTAATTTTACCCCTTAAAATTACCTTAATTTTGGCAAACGGGAAATTAAGGAAAACGAGGGGGAAAAGTGAGCAGATTAAGGATTATTTAAGGGGTAAAACTACTGAATTTTCCCTTTACTTTTTCAAATTTGCCCCTTAAATGATAGAACCTCCTGAATTAATGCCTTAAATTTAAGATTAAGGGGTTTCACGCTCATGCATTAAATGTAATTTTAAGGTAAAATTAAGGGGTTGGTTTCACAAATTAGAAGCCACTTAATTAAAATTAAGGGGTTTGGTGTATTTAAAGAGGTAAATTGAGGTAGGGTTAAAGACATTTTAAGTAGATTGTGTTTCATAGTGTGTTGCCTCACACCTCCAGGGTTGGGGGTTTGAATTGGCCTTGTGTTTGTGTGTGTGTGTGTGTGTGTGTGTGTGTGGAGTTTGTATGTATGTTTCCTCTGGGTTCTCCGGGTTTCTCTCGAAGTCCAAAGACATGCGTGTCTGGTGAACTGGGGATCCTAAATTGACTCTGTGTGTGTGTGTGTGTGTGTGTGTGTGTGTGTGTGTGTGTGTGTGTGTGTGTGTGTGTGTGTGTGTGTG
>JBBIGA010085078.1:0-11495 GCA_037576975.1 Alestes dentex | reverse complement strand
GGGGTTAAGGGTCTTGCTCAGGAACCCAGTGGTGGTATGCTGAAGGTAGGATTCGAATCCATGACCTCTTGGTCCAGTGGCAAGTATTCTACCCACTGAGCTACCACCACCCCACCATACTACAATCATGCTTGTCATGCTAGTCACATTAAGGCTAGTTAACATAGATTATGGTGAGAGCATCTTATCAGGACACTTAAAAGGGGGCTCTTGAGTGGCCCCCTTTATCTAAGCATTGGTCCCATCAACTCTTGGGCTTGAGTCCAAGAGAAGATAATTGGCTTAGATCTCTCTGGGTGGGTGGGATGGCCCTCCATCTACCTCCATCACTTAGCTTGATGCTAGCTAGCATGGACACCTGTTAACTGGTAGTTAGCATTCTTTTCCAAGCACATTAAGGTATACAATGACATTACTCCACCAGCAGTTCGAAAAGATGCGTTGGAGCATCATGGAACTTAGAGGAAGCTCAAGCTGGCCTTCACACTCCCAGGGCTGGTGGTATCGTGTGATAGGCGTAGTCCTAGCTTGTTGGTGGAACTGAACATACCTAAACTGGAAAGAGATTTGGAAAAAATACACATATAAAACACAGCCTCAGAAACCAGGTGATTTCTGTCTGTGAATTTGGTGATTGCTCCACAGCAAACAAATGAACTACTCTCAGCGATAATGCTGACAGAGAGCAAAACCCATAGGGAGTCAGAGCAAAATGTATTCCTTACAAATGTGCCTAAGCCAGGGTTGTCCAGTTCCAGGCCTGAAAGGCACAACACAGTTTGGCGATTTCCCTGCTCACACACAAACCTTACTCAGCTCTGATCAGTCTGATAATGATCTGATAATTGCCAGAGTAAGTGTGTTTGACAATGGTCCTTCAGGAGGGAAATTATCTGGACAGTTTCATACAGAAAGGCTCCCTAAATGAGGATCCTGGGCCAACGTTGGTCCAAAATGACATTTGATTTGGCTCACAGAAAAGTTGCTTTAACTTCTCCATACAGAACAGTGCAAATAAAGAAGTATAAATAAGATTTGTCCTGTCCTGAGTATGTGGACAGCTCTGTACAATACATATAAATTAAAGTAAAATGTACAATGTAGTAGAGCATTTTGCTAACAGTATGAACAGTATATACAGTATAACAGTATAAACAAGTATAAATATCAGCTTAAGTATGCATTCTTAAAAGTTTGTGTGTAACTTTCCGTCTATGTCTATTGTATAAAGTGGCTGTTCAGTATAAACATTTTGTTGGGGACATGAGGAAGTGAGGAGAGTACTGGGGGGGGGGGTTAGATCATACATGGTGTTGAGGAGCCTGACATCCTGGGGGTAGAAACTGTCCCGCAGTCTGGCAAAGCTGGCTCTGATCCTGCGGTTTCTCCTCTTTGATGGCACGAGTGTAAATAGTCCATGTGAGGGATGGGAGGGGTCCTGCAGGTCTTATGAACAGTCCACGTGCAGAATGCCCAATGATGTTCTCTGCTGTCCTCACTAGCCTCTGCAGACGCTTGAGGTCAGACATGTTGCAGTTGCCATACCAGGTAGTGATGCAGCTGGTCAGAACCAGCTGGTGAGGAGGGGGGTGGAAGACTCATTCGTTTCAGCCATATCAGGAAGTGAAGTCTCTGCAGGGTTTTCTTTGTTAGGAAGGTGGTGTTTCTTGTCCATGTGAGGTTCTCAGTTATGGGCACGCTGAGGTATTTGGTGCTCCACAGCAGAGCCATTGATGCTGAGTGGGATGTGGGTAGGACAACTTTCTGAAATCCTCAGTTATCCTTTTAGTCATGTCAAAACTGAGAGAAAGATTGTTTCTGCACCACATCGACAGCTGTTTTACCTCCTCTCTGTAGGCTCACTCATCATTGCTGCCTACCAGTCCCAGTACAGTCGTGTCATCAGAGAACTTGATGATGTGGTTGGTGTTTTGTGTGGCTGTGCAGCTGTGAGTCAGCAAGGTGAAGAGCAGCGGACTGATCACACAGCCATGATGCGCTCCAGTTCTCAGTGTGGTGTAGGAGGCATTGCAGCCCATCCGTACTGACTGGGAAATCCAGATCTATTTATTGGAAAATCCAGATCTAGAGTGATGTTCAGACCCAACCCACCCAGTTTCACAATCAGCTTTTGTGGGGCGATTGTGTTGAAGGCTGAGCTAAAGTCTATGAAATCATTGTGACATTGTGTCTTTCTTGTCCACGTGTGTCAGGGAGGGCTGAAGGGCATAGGTATGACATTTTATCATATGCCCTTCACCTCTCCCTGAAAAATCTGGACAAGAAAGACACAAACGAATTGAAATACTGTTTCATCCTTTAATAAAATTATTCAATAGCACACAGTACAAGTATAAACTGTGTCAATAGTAGATTGACAACACTGCAGTACACTGGTAGCATTAGGTTAACCATGGTCTTATCTATCTGGTTAAAAAACATTAACGTGCCATCTAATGATCATAATAATTGAAGTGTCTATTTTAACTAAGTCAAAATAGCTTCAACCACACAACCTGGCTATTTGCAATCCCTCCATCAGGTCATCACCAAAGCTGTCTGCTTTGGACAATAGGGTCAGGTAGGCAGCTATAGGCTTGATGGGTCTAAAAGAGTGGACAGTAAGTGGACACTGACTTTAAAAAAAACAAGCACTGCTGGGTCTGGTGTACTTGTACTAAAGTAACATCCACATGAAGGCCCCAACTCAAGGTTTCCCAGAGTATCACACTGGAGCTACGCAGCTCCATTTGCAGCAAGCTGTGATGCACTGTGTTCTGACACCTTTCTATCACATAATTCTATCGATCCTCGACAGCCGTTTTGGCTACAGTAGCTCTTCTGTGGGATCAGAAGCTCCCCGAGCACATCACTGAATATTGGGCGCCCATGACCTTGTTGCTGGTTCACTGCTTATCCTACCTTGGGCCATGTTTTGTAGGTACTAACCACTGCATACCAGGAACACGCCTCTAGATGTAGATGATCTGACACACTCATCTAGCCATCACCATCTTGGCCCTTGTTAAAGTTGATCAGATCCTTACTCTTGCCCATTTTTCCATCTTCCAACCCATCAGCTTCAAGAATTATCTGCCTAATAAATCTCACCACTTGACAAGTGCCACTGTGAAGAGATCATCAATGTTGTTCACTTCACCTGTCAGTGGTGCTCCAAATTATTCCACCTGTTCTGAAAAAGGGAAAGAACATAAAGAAGATAGAATGTAAAGAAACTGTGTCATCAAAGGTGTTGGTAACAGATGGGCTACAATATCTAAAGATAATCTGGGCCAAATGTACTGCAAAGTGGACAGGGGTTTCTAATAACATGCCAATATTAGTAAATTCTATTAATCATATGGCATTACTATGAGTGAAAAATAAAAAGGTGGACCCTTGGCGTTTAGGGGGTTAAAAAGTAGGCATTATCCTCAGCTGTGATAAAAGACACAGTATCACAACCCTCAGCAGAATGCATGAGGAAAATGGCAATCCCTGGGCCAAGAAGGCACAAAATGTGAAGAACAGATAAACACACATTGTCCACTAAACAGTTTTTACGGTTTGATTATCACTCTGAGTGGCTTTGCTTTGTGTATGATAACATTCTTAGCTTGAGTGCTACAGTAACGAAAGCAAGAACAAGTTAATTTCGAAGTCAGTATCAAAATTAGTGTGTCTATGAAGATTAGAAGGCCACCAATGTGATCACCCACCCAGGTGTTCAATAGTTCTGCCACAGTTTTAACAGCAGTATGTGTGGTAAGACTTTCAAAAAGGCTTATTTTAACTAACTCCCTTTGTGCTACACAGAAGGTCACATACTGATTTCATGAGCTCATATGCAACCAGCCGAGGTTGCTAGAGTGCATGTTTGTGGCCGAGATTTACTGCATTACCACCCCCTCCCTGCTTGAGTCCTGTAAATATTAACCAGCATGGCTTATCTTGTGCTCACGTCAAGACATCCACACAAATAATTACTGACCCTGGACTTTTTTACATGCCATATGTTTGAAATTTCAAAGCTGCTCTCCCACCAGTGAAAAGCTTAGCAAAAAATTAACAGTAACATTTTAACCATGTAGTTCACCAGTTGTGGATTTTATAATGGTTTATGAGTGGCCCTGGATCTCCAAAATAATGATAGCTGGTAGTCCTGGATCTAATCGTAATTATCTGTCATTCCAAGCTGTAATGGAAACATAGCGACACACGTTCAAGGCAAGCAAAATCCGCCAAAGAGAAACCAACTGTCAACAAAAAATTTAAAACACAAGCCTTTTTGACAAACCAAGCTCACGCTCCTGTCAAAAAACAAAACTACAGAACCTTCAAGAAATCAACAAAATTGTAGCCACCTCAACAAACCAACCCTCCCACTACCGTAAACAAAACTATAAGCCCCCTGACACCCCAAACCCACCTCCCCATCACCAAACAGGAGTAATATTTTACCAGACTCATCCCAAAGACCAAGACCAAGTTTTCATTCTTAAAGTTGTATTACTAAAAGTTACTAAAAGTTGTAACTTTATTCTATTCACCTTCAGGGTGACTGTAACATAACACTTTTTTGAAGCATATAAAAAAGTACAGCCTCAGCATGGTGGCATCTGTTGTAAAACTGTTAAGACTGTGTGTTTGGGCTAGACGTAAATCAGTCCAGTCATAGCCAGCTTTTACTTTTCTCATGACCTTCTGGTGGTGCTTACAATCTTTTGGTAATACTTTGTTAACTTAAGTCTTTCGATATCAGGGGCTTAGACCATGTAGGTTGTTGTCTTTAAAAATTGAGCACTGCTGGATCTGGCACACTTGTACCAGCACAACAAAGACCAATATGCTTGTCAGTGTCACTGCTGAGAGTCACACAAATAGGAGTCCTGATCATAGATGACAAGCCTTAAGGGGCAGCTAATGAATGATGCAGCACCTATATGGACAGTGCAGATGATAAAATTGACAATGAGGGTAGATACAAGGCAGGTGTACTTAATGAAGTTGCTATGTGGTGGGTACTGAATGGCAAGTTTATTAGGAGCTAAAACCAACACAAAAACAAATTAAAAATATACTTGTTAACTGAAATGAAAATAATAGCTTAAAAAAAACAGAAACTAAATCAAATCTATAATGTTCACAGTAATACAAACAAAAACAAAACAGAAAGGGATATTTTCATAATTTAATGCATTTATGATGGCATTATACAGGGTGGGCCACGGATAAGTAGCCGGACTCCAATACCACTGCCACGCTAAATTAAAATTATTGGAATATGATTACGAAATACAACATCGGCCGAGGAAACACTGCCACGACCGCTTTCAGCATCTGCTGTAACTTGTAGGTAAATGAATAAAAACAGTCCACTTCATCTTGTCATGCTTTAGCCGGAAGCGGGCTACTTATCCTTGGCCCAGCCTATAAAAGTGAATTAATACACCTAAAATGGCCAGGAGATGGTGATGTTGCTGAGTAAAGATTGACTTGTGTAATAAAATGCTATACATTAATTCATACTAATGTTGTCTGGGGTTAAAACAGCCTTTTACATTCCACTTTGAATATGTCACACAAATTCATATATCCACCCTATAGATCAAAGGTGCCCAGGGCACCCCACCTCACCTGATAATAAGCAGATGAGTTGGACAAGGAGTGCCGGCCCTCCAGGACTGGAGTTGGAAATTTCCTGCCCTGTAGGTCTGGCTGCCAGGATACCAGTTTAAAGCTTTTTACCTTGGCAGTAAGTGTCTTTTTGCCAGTACAACATGATATTAGAATGAATCCAAATAAGCATTTATTGCACAAAGCAGCAATTAATGTTCCAACCACCCCAAAGGTTTGCTCATGCATTTTAATTCTGCTTTACACACACTTTTGTATTGCAGGTGGTCACCTGCTGCTTGCACAGCCTTTCTCCAACATAATAACACTGGGAACTGAAAATACTCAAAGCACTATGATGTCACTTGATGTGAATGAAAAAAAACAAGCTGTAAATAATGATGATGTAACCTGTTGCACATTCATGGTGGATTTCCACAAGCAAAGCTTGGATAAGCAAAATACACAAAGAACAGAAACTGATTTCCATCCTTTAGGTTCTGTTGCTCCTTCCCAAGTGCTTTTAGGCAAAGCTAGCTTTTGTGTAAATAAAGCCACCAAAAGCGAATGCCTGGAATCCTATTAAACTGACCTGATGTAAGATTATTAAAAGATTAGCTTCACCTAGTTTCATTTCAGTACTCTGTTTGTTTCAAACAAAGAGCCCTCAGATGAGCAAAAGAAGAAGGAGGGAAACTCCTGAATGAGTTCCCGGCTCAAACATGCAATAGCCTTCTTTTCTTCTTCTTCTACTTTCAGCTGTTCCCGATTAGGGGTTGCCACAGCAGATCATCCATCCCTATTACCTTCTATCCTCTGCATCTTCCTCTCTCACACCAACTGTCTCCACGTCTTCCTGCACCACATCCATAAACCTCCTACTAGGCCTTCCTCTTCTCCTCTTCCCTGCATCCTCAGCATCCTTCTCCCAACACACTCAGACTCTCTCCTCAGCACATATCCAAACCAAATCTCGCCTCTCTGACTTTTCCTCCAAAAGGTCCAACTCAAGCTCTCCCTCTAATAAACTCATTCCTGATCCTGTCCATCCTCGTCACTCCCAGTCCAAATCTTAACATGTTCGACACCTGCCATCTCCAGCTCTGCCTCCTGTCTTTTCCTCAGTGCCACTGTCTCCAAACCATCAAACACAGCTACCTTCCCTTTCACTCTTGCTGTTATCTGCTGGTCACAAATCACGCCTGCCACTCTTCTCCACCCACTCCACCCTGCCTGCAGACTCTTCTTCACCTCTCTTTCACACTTTCTGTTACTCTAGACTGTTGAACCTAAGTATTTGAACTCCTCCACATTCACCACGTACTCCCTGCATCCTCACCATCCCACTGTCCTCCCTCTCATTCACGCACAGGTATTCTGTCTTAGTCCTAATGACAATTCATTCCTCTCCTTTCCAGAGCATGTCTGCATCTCTCCAGGGTTTCCTAAACCTGCTCTTACTCTCAGTACAGATCACAATGTCATCTGCAAACATCATAGTCCACGGGGACTCCTAGCTGATCAACCAGTCCGTCATCATAGCAAACAAGAAAGGGCTAAAGCTGAAACCTACCTCCACCTCGAACGCATCAGTCACTCCTACCGCAGACCTCACATTTGTCACACTGCCCTCGTACATATCTTGTATCACTCTCACATACTTCTCTATACACGTGTTATTTTTTTATAGAATCTTTAAAATCTGTGTAATATTGTGTAAGAGTATTTAAATTGATATGCAATAAATAGACAAACCCAAAACAACTCATTTAGCTCATCAAATATTTAAATGTACCAAATGTGTTTGTGGTGGTGAGTAGCAGTTGGACCTGTCTGTAATAGAAGAACTTGGGCCTTTGTGTAACTAGTACTCAAAACAGGCTGCTCTTACACAATATTACTTTAAAAATCACCTTAAATGTGCGCCCGATTTATTTATATGTTATTTTTTAATCACTGAACATGTTAAGAATACATGTCACAGGTCACATTATGCACTTGCTAAATATGCAAAACACAGAGAAAGCATTTGCACATTGATTTTTATGCAGAACACAGAGAAAGCATTTGCACATTGATTTTTATGCAGAACACAGAGAAAGCATTTGCACATTGATTTGGTTTAGGTGTGAAATTCACAGTTCAAAGTGTGAACTCATGTAGTCTCAGTGAGGTAAAGACTGTACCCCACTGAAACCTATGATTGGTGAATAAATAAATGTGTTTATTAAATGTGTGTATTAAGTATCTTATGTGTTTTTTGTTCATTTTTACACAGCTGCCTATACATTTTCAGCCTGCCCTTAGACAGCATTGTGCTCACAGTCACAGACTTATACCTTTGTGGGACAGTACCTTTGTGACTTGGTTTTAATAAATGAGTCATCCAGTTGGTCCAATGGCCAAAGACAACCTGGTGGGAATTACTGCTCTAATGGCTTCACAGGATGACTCTCAGCCATGCATGTGCATTAGCTTTGCCTCATCTTTACCTCATAGTTCTTCCAGAAGCCCAAATTATAGTGACGTTTGCTTTGCCTTAGCACCACCTCAGCTAATCTCTCTGGCAGTCTGGCTGTCCACTAACCAAAACAAAGAACAGGCTTGGACCTCTCTCTCAGATATAAGTCTCCCTCATGTGGTGGAACTATGACAATGCAACTCTGGGGTTGAGAACAGTTTTAGCAAAAAACACTAAAACACCAGGATTGTGACTCTATTGCAATATTATGATGTTGCAGTATATTTTTTAAAAATCTCTAGTGAAGGTTAGTCTGCATTATTTAGACCAAAACTATTGCTTGGATTATGCAAAGAATTTACAATCTTAGGATATGGATTAGGTAAACATTACACATAACATATATGTTATGTGGTTAAATTACCTGTCTAATAAATATGGCTGGCTATCAAAGCTTTTCTTTGTTAACTCACTGAATTTAGTGTCATATGTAGTGTCATGAAAGAGGCCATAAAATAAAAACATGCATTCCCCACTGAACTTCAGTCTCTCGTTGTGCCTGCCTGCTCCGCTCATAGTGATCGCAAACCTTGCAGGACTGAAGCTATGGCAACTCTTTTTACTTGGATATGCATATAACTGGTGTTTTGTCACCTCCTTATTGTTTTCAGAGGAAAAAATGCATTCATTTTTGCATCTTGATGCTGTGTGGGGAGTGCTCTAGGTGCCCAGAGTTATAAAAAAAGATCTAGTAGCCAACATTATGAGCTCTTTTTAGGTTTTGACCAATCAGACTGAACCTTTAGGTGAGGGGGATTAATTGCTACAGTCCTTCATGGAGCAGAATCCTCATATAAACATAAAAAGCAGCTTTTTGGGGTTTAGCTTGTTTTGCTAGCAAACAATAGACTGCGAAGCACGCTCGTGCCTTCAGAAAGGGATTTCTTTCTAAAGCCAGGAAAGTGTGTGGTGCGCTGAATATTTTTTTTTCTTTCCGGGGAGGGGGGGTTTACACTGCTTAACTAGCAACTAGATTTTTTTTCTCTGCTGAGTGCCTCGTGATTGGCACTCCAGGGGCTTGAAGTGATCATGTAGCTCATATCTGTTCTGTGCTGACCAGTCAAATGAAGACCTTCTGTTTTGGCTGTAGATGCGGCGACACTCTATTTTCAAGTTTCAAAATGGGCAGTCGCAACAGAAAGCTGCTTATTGTTTTCTTTGAATACTAGCATCATGCCTAGGGTTGCCAACCGTCCCGTATTGTCCGGGACATCCCGAAATATTTGTCCCGTCAGGGGCAGCTCCAGTCCCGCACTCCAATCACAGCCTCGTCAGCCAATAATAGACTACTGTAAGTGGCAAAACTCATGCAAACGTTGCTGAGACACGGTTGTTGTTGTGCGTGTGTGCACTGGCTACTAGTGGTGAGCGGTGACAAAATTATAGACTGTGTGGTCAAAATGAGCGGTGAACCTGCTAAGAAAAAACTATTTAAAAAAACCTACAAAAAAAGAGTGGTATGAACCAGGGCTCTCAAGTCTCAAGCATTGGCATTTCTCACGCTTGGAAACTTAACTTTACCGCACAGAAATTCCTACAGTGTGTTTTACAAACGAATCAAAGGCAGACTACGCTCGGCTCTAAAAGCCGATTCTTTGTAGTGAATCAGAAGGGCCGACTCCCCACCATTCGCTGCTCAGCTTTCACTCTCAGTGGCCCAGCTCTGCTCACTGCAGATACAGGATCATACCATTATGCGGAAACAGAGGACGACAGACGCGACAGTCAGATGGAGCGTCTGTCCATCCGTCCGCAGACACTGAGAGGAGAAACCGCATCAGCCCATCCAAGCTGAGGCATTTGATTTTTCTGAATGTCAGCCTGCACTGAGGACACGCTGTTTGGTTACTGAGTTTGGTCTGTGGATTTGTTTGCAGTGTTAAATGGGAGACCCCAGTATCAGTTATCAAGGCATCAAAATCTGCCACAAACACAACACACAACATCACTCAAACACACACACACACACACATAATAACCACCACTGTTCAAAGGGCCCATTTGGGGCTGCATGTCTTTTTAGTAACAAAGACAAGAGCAACCAGAAATTCCAAGGGACCTCCTAGACAAAAGAATTGGCATAGTGCACCTTACGTTTTTCAGCCTTCAGAAAAAATAGGGAACACTGTTCTTTATCTTTGATGCAAATACCAACTTGACTAATAGCAACTGGATACTTGTTTGGTTATTGGTCTAGTGGCTGTTTAGATTAAATGAGAACACATCGTTTCCACTGTTAATCGTCATGCACTGACCACGTTCTTGCTACGGAAGTTCTAAAATTGTTCTCTGCATGACCCACCATATAGGGCTCTCTCTGTGAGACTAGACAAAGCTTCTTTCTTCAAAAATGTCTTTTATTCAGTGTAGTCTGTACAACCATTGATCTGCTACAACAGCTTATTGCACATAAGAAGACAAAGGAATAAAACAAAAGAAAAAGTGACAAAGAAGTAAAACCAAATCTGTTTCCTTTCGTTTTCAATGTATCTCAACATTGTTTATTCAGACAATTTTCTGAATTCATAAATCAATCATGACCACCTGCACTGCAAAAAACCTGTTCAGCTCATAAATGACCATAAATCCTTGGCTAGACCATGGACTAGCTGAGGACTAGGATGAGAACTACTGGTCTGCAAGTCGTAAAAATACCTTTAAACTTTTTTTAGATTTGGAATTTCCGTTTCTGTCTGTCACATCTCACAGGAACAAATAACAGCACTGAGTCAGCTATGACACACTAACACATGTCTGGCATGTTTCCTAAGAAAGCACATAAAAACCACAATATAGGACAGGAGGGCATGTGACAAAAACAAATGTACAGACAAAATGAATGCTTATTTGAGCTTTACCATAAAATGTATATATAAAGGTCTATCAGTTTGAAAACAGAAACACATTTTCGAATATATGTGCATTTGCATTTACATATACAGCTCCGGAAAAAATAAGAGACCACTGCAAAAATGTTCAGTTTCTCAGGTTTTATCTTTTATAGGTGCAAGTATTGAATTGAACACCTTTGCCTTAGTTTTTAAGAACTTCTAACAATGTTTCTCCTAATTTCCACATTCATGTTTTGTTTTTTAAAACATAATTTTTGACAATACATCAAAATAAGAGCAATGATGCAGTGTTTACATAACTTGAGTAATTCAAAGAAAACAAATCTCTTATTCACTCTTAAACTAAATAATTACCTTTGACGAACTTCTAGTAGTGTTTTGCCATCCAACAGAGTCACATTGTGAGAGGAGAGTGTTGATTACAGCAGTGGGTTTTTATACTTTTCCTCATTAAATAAGATGTGATTCAGGTGATCACTAATCAGTCCCTCATGAAGCAGAATGAG
>JBBIGA010085067.1:0-11495 GCA_037576975.1 Alestes dentex | reverse complement strand
CGTGCCAATGCTTGTTCAACTCAACATGAAAGGTTTCTCAATAGAAAAGCAATGCCAGTAGAATGGACAGCCGCACATGAGCCTAATATCACCATGCCAGCCATCTGCTAGAGGGATATTAAATGGAACTGCGTTCTCTGGAGTGACCCAGTACCTTTGGGATGAGTTAGAGTGTCGTTTGTGATCCAGAACTAATCCAACATCAGTACCTGACACCACTTATCTTCTTGTGGCTGAATGCTATCATATCCTCACAGGAATACTAAAGCATCTAGTGTAAAGTCTTCCCAGAAGAGAAGAGGTTATTACTGCTATTAACAGTGGAGACAAATTCCCTTGTTAATACACTCAATGACAAGAAACATTTGATTAGTACATGAATGAAAACTTTTGAGGATATATCATGCTTATAGACTATATGGACAAAAATATTGTGACGCCTGACCATTAAACCAACGGGGACTTTAATGACACTGCATTCAAATACATAGACTTTAATGTGGGGTTGGTCTTACTTTGCAGCTATAACAGCTTCCACTCTTTCCACAAGATTTTAGAGTTTCTGAGGGACTTTGTGCCCATTCATTCTGTAGAGCAGGGGTCGTCCAAGGGCCAGAGTTTTTCTCGGCAGACACTGTGAGGGCCAGATGCTCTCCTAAAATAAAATACAATAAATATTGTATCTTAAGTAATATATTATTATTTGATATATTAATTTTCCAAATTTCTGTTATTTTTTAGCTTTTGTCAATGTTAACAGACTTACCTGTACTGCAGCAAGCCACCAGGGGATAATCAAAAACTCAAAATAAGTCCACTGTCCTCAGAGAGGATAAACAATGATTCGTGCCGAAGCATCCGTTTTGGCTTCCTTAAATACACACACACATATCAGTCTTAACTCGGTACAACCGAAAGTCATTTCCATGCGTGCCCGCTGCACTTAGTGAACCCAGATATGTGTGCACCGTGACCGGCAGATTACTGACAGATTTAAGGCTTGTTTCATTTGATTTAGAAAAAAATTAATGTAGGAACATACTTTTCCCTCCTCACTAGGCTATTCCTGATTCAGTAATATCAGAGAAATTTTAATATAAGGAGAACTCCCACTGTCAGAACACTTCCGCGAGTGCAGAATTTAGCCTTCTAGCTCCATAGACGTCCATTCATTTTCCATCGTGTGGCCGGATGGAAAACTCTGGCCGGGCGGATGTAGCCTGCGGGCTGCCAGTTAACGATCACTGCTGTAGAGGATTTATGAGGTCAGGCATTGATGTTGGACGAGAAGGCCTGGCTCACAATCTCTGTTCCAGTTCATTCTAAAGGTGCAGGATGGGGTTGAGGTCAGGACAAGTTCGGGCCAGTCAGGTTCCTCTAAACCGAACTCATCCAACCATGTCCTATAGAGCTCACTTTGTGGGGTACAGTCATGCTGGAATAGAAAATGGCCTTCCTCAAACTGTGCCCATGAAGTTGGAAGCATGGCCTTGTCCAAAATGTCTTGGTCTTCTGAAGCATTAAGATTGATCTTCACTGGAAGTAAGGGGCCTAACCCAAACCCTGAAAAACAGGTGTGCCCCAATACCTTTGTCCCAGTAGTGTGTACTATTTCTTCTGTTCAAAGAAGTTCATTAAAACCCTGTAATGAATCTTTCAAGTACTGTTAAAAGGTTTACAAGAGCATGTGGGCAAATTCTCCTCAGGTGCTGGATGTGTCTGGAGCCTCTGTGTTGGCCGAAGCTGTGCCTGGATGCCGGGTTGATCTCCTGGACAACTGCGGCCACTCCGTGGTGATGGAGCGCCCTCGCAAGGCCGCTCATCTCATCATGGACTTCATCACTCGCCAGCAAAACTCAGGCAGCAGTAGCAACAAAAAGCTATCTTGAGACTGGAACTAAGAAATCATATCATTTGTAGGAACTTGTAAATAATCTAAAATGATATTTTTTATAGTGAGCGCTCAGGGAGAATCACCGGAGCTGAATTCACTCTTACAGTATTCACTGGGGGGAAAAAATTCATTGAAATGCTGTGGGATTCAATATAATTAGTTCAATCCTGGTGATGTTGCTTTTAACCTAGATAATAACAGGCACTTAACAGGCGCATACAATTAGTACCACTACACTTCACAGTCTTTGTAAAGAATTTTTAATGGCTGTTTCAGGCTTTTAAATTCACAAAATACACAAAAAGCAGAAAAGTCTGGCATTACTTTTGTGAAGAAATGTCCTACTTTCTTTTTTAGGTGACTGCATTTTTCTCACAGTTTATATGGTTAATATTAAGGGTGTTTGCTTGTTCCTGTGCTTACATTGTGCTGAAGTGTAGTTTTCATGTAACCAACATCATTCCATGTAGGAAGCATTACATTTGCTTTTAACGTACAAGGTATTTCTTTCTCCATGTAAAATACTGGAGGTCAGAACTGTTCTGCGTATATGGAAGCTTAACAAGAGATCAGTAAATGTGGTGAAGAAGTATTTTCTATGCACTGTGGGGACTGTTCCTTCTCTGTATACATTTTGCTAACAATTTTCTTGAAATTATTGTATAACAGAAAATGTGAAATGAATTTAATGTACTTCATTATTGTTTTGACATGTAGAATATTGTTGAAATCATTCATCTCGGGGGCTGGTTGCAAACAGGACATATGTCTGGCCTTAACTTTCTGCTCATAATTGCACCAACAGGTCATTGGCTGAACTTTTTCACCTATCTGGGAGCCAACATAAAGTCAAAGTCTAGATTTTCCTTGGCTTGTAACTGTAACCTCTTTAAACAAGTTAGTACCTGGAACATTTCGTTTGGAGTTTTAATTGTACCACATTCTGATGCTTTTATATTTTCAAAATTTCACTGACTTCACACAGCCCGTCTTGACTCCGGGCATTTAAAACCATTTAGGTTATGAAAAGGTCCAAATATGCCTCTTCCTTCTAGGAAAGTGAATGTAGTCTACCTGGACACACCTGTGCACAATTTACCTGTACAGTATCCCTTTTCTAAAGGGGAGTGGACATGCAAAATAAATTAATTCATTGTCTTGTTTAATAAAACAGAAATATCCAAATAGTTCAAATGGAGAGTGCATTAAATCACCTCATTAACTGAATGTGTGAACTTAATGTTTCACTAATTATATTTGACACAACCTGCTCACAGATGTCAGAAACCTAAAGATACTGTATAAAAAGAATTCCTAGATCACGCATTCAAACATATTGTCCATTTTGGCTAATATAGAAATGACTTTTCACATTTCTTCAGTGTAGGCATCTGCTTCGACCACAAGAGGTCGCTGTTTACTTATAGTTGAATGGAACATTCTTGCATTAAGATGGCTTAGGATTCTGGAAGTGAACTTTTTTCTGGCAGTGGGTCTTCATCTCATCTTTTGAACAAAACATTTACAATGGCACGGACACACTTAGACAGCTTCACTAACATAGAGGTTTCTGGAAGGTGATGCTGGCTGCAGCTGTTGGTGGTGCTGGAAGTTGGCGGTAATCACCAGATGATCTCTATATATCAGTTTAATGATATATTATGATATGAGAGTTTAGTGAGTGTTTTTTGAGAGTTACAAAATAACGAAATGTTTTTCTGAGTCAGTTTATTTGTCTTGGTCATGAGAAGGTGGTCTTCAGAGATTTTCAAATGGAATCTGATCTGCACTGTCTGCATCTTATCTATTTATACTACATATGAATGTTTTGGGTCTTGGGCTTGTTACGATTTTGTCAGCATTTGTAGAGGTTTGAAGAACCTTCAACTGCATGTTCAGTGATCATCTTGCTGGAAACAAGTCCATGAACCGGTAGCGGGGTGGGATGATAAAGAGGGTCTCAGAACACTGTCTGGCAGTCCTGGGATTCAAACCCACAACCTTTTGATCACAGGGGCAACTCCCTAACCACCAGACCACTCAGCTGAATAGGCATGTGTCTATTCCTGAGAGTCTTGGCATGATCTAAACTGAGAGGACCTTTTACTGATGATCATGCTAATGTTCATTGTAATGTTGGCGTGTGCCTGTTCTCCTGTGTTTGGATGTTAATGGCTCTAGTCTCTTCACAGCTTTTCCACACTCTGTCCACTGAGAGAGAGGCCCACTGAACAGCGTGTCTTCTTAGAAGTTTATTTGTCTTTATACCACCTGGTTCTGAAACAATGCACTTTACATTAATCAAAATTGCATTACTACGTAAAAAAGTTACATACATTTTTATCTGTAAGATTGAAACAGGCTTTATTTAGTATTTACAGTGACATCCAGTCATACAGCAGTCTAAGGACAGCTGTAACACTTTCTTCTTTACCGTCAAATGACAAAGATGTCCCTTGATTGACAACAGTGGTCTTTGGTGAACACATGAATGGCACGATGTCCTTCAGAAAAAATGTGGTTAAATGTTACCAACCCTTTGGGCCTGGATAGTTGGATCATAACTCTTGCTGCCTCAGCTTGGCCCTCACACACTTTTCAGACAAGCTTTCCTTGCATCTTCTGAATATACTCATCCTGATTCCTTGGCAGATGTATACCAATCAGAACATGTTCTGTTGTATTTTTATAAGACGTGAGTGACTTTACTTAAACTGTCAGTGTAATGTTAAATATACCTGTTTAGAAGTTTATCTTAAGCTTTGGTAAGAAACTTGATAAACTTCACTACCTAAATCCACAAGTCACCTTCTTGTGCATCTTTGATTAAAAACCCACCAACTGAGGACATTTCCAGGGTATTTGATGTGTTCTTGGCTATGTGTGAACTTTGCATTGCAGCCATCTTGGGCCGTGATGGCATTTCACAAGTCAATAAGAACTCAAGTACAGAGAAGAATGCATTAAGGAAAGGCCTAAAGCATAATAGACATTCCTGTTGCCTATTTTCTTTAGTTTAATACTGTAGTTCTCTCTCTCTCTGTCATGGATGAGAATAAATCTGTGGTACAGTAGAACCTGCTGAGGCAGCGATTAACATCAGCTGCAGCTCAATGCATTTTAATGCACTGATGCATTTAAAACAGTTATTAATCTGATCTTCAAACCATCTCAGTAGTCAGTATGAGATGCTTTGATCCACTTTATAGCAGTGTAAAAGCCTCCGCCTTTCCAAGACGCATTCAACAACCAAAACCCCTCCTAGTGCTGTCACAGAGCCCCCTGCAGTTCTGTGTTCACGCAATAGCCAGATGTACACAGGCTTTTTCCTTTTATGTAGTCTATATAATTAGAGTCTTTTTAATTGGAATCAATGTAGACTGTTAGTACCACACTAAGTGAAGTGTAATGAAGCAGTTCTACTTTCAATTTATCCTCTGATGTGAGTTTCTCCTCTGAGTTTAATTTGAATTCCGTAGCCCACTCTGGATGAACCAGTTAGCTCAAACAAAGCACCAGTTTTAGTTAAACTTTACCTCATCTTGTTGTTTTTCACCATCTCTCCACAGCACAGATTTAATGCACAGGGTTCATGATGGTAATGATACAGAAGGAATATTCTTAACAGTTTCTTCTTGTACACATTGTGTGTTTTGCAAAACACTGCCTTTCTTTTGAATAGAACATGAGGAGCAGCACAGGTGATTGGTTGGAGTATATGGGCTGATTTGCATATTACTCACCACATAACAACCAGATTTCAATCAGGCTACCAAGTGTAAACACATGTGGCCAAAATCTGATTAGGATCTAATCCAGTTACTAGTGACATGAAGTGAGCAGGTGTAAATGTGATCAAAGACTTTTCTGGAAGAATCATGTATTACACCACAAAATGAAGCTTGTGCACAACCAAAAAGTACATTTAGTTCTGGTGCGTATCTTAAATAAACAGATCTTTAAAAATCAGTGACGAACAGTGCCACATTTAAATGTGGAATTGGAGTCACAGCACTCATATGAAGAATGAAAAAATATGAATGGTTTGTCTTTGTTCATTTTTCAGTATTAATTTATGTAATGTGGGGTAGGGAGGACTTGAAGGTTATACAGGGCAAGAATGGGGAACACCTGGGAAAAACACAGTCCAGACACACAAAACAAAAGCCATATAGCACAGGAGGCTAGCAGGGTACAAAATACATTGGGAGGGACACTGGAGTTTCAGTCTCTCTCCTTCGTGGATGAGTGTAGCTCTCTGCTCTGATAGAGTAGCCCCCTCTGAGGCAGAGGTAACATCATTCATTGTGTTCTCTAATCACCCACATCATACTCCATATGCATTTTTTCTCAGGTGCTACATTCAGAAATAAAATGTACAAACAATTTGCACCAAGTGCGGTAAGTTTTGATTAACCTTGATAGAACTCAGAACTCAAAAATCTCTCCCTGGCCTCGCACACTAACGACCCGCTTGAATAGTAAATGACTGAATGAATGAATACACAGTTAACTATCCAATAAAACGAACTCGATAATGAAACTTAAACACGACAGACTTAGAGATACATGTAAGACAGCTGAGCCCTTTACCTGGTGTCCAGCTGAGCTGCCCGGCACTGGGCTCAGACCTAAACATACCCTGACGAGATGGGACTTGTGTACTAGTACCCTGGTGATGGTAGTACCCTGGTGACGCTAGTACTCTGGAGGCCCAGACCTGACAGATCTACTTGTATAAAAATGTTGTATTTGTATTTCTACCTGCACTGAAGAACTAAAACATATTTGCTTATTCCAGCATTAGCAAAAGTATTTCATAAAAAATTAATTTAGATGTCCAAAATGATTGCTTTTTGTGAAGAGAACCACTTGCCAAGAGACCTGGCACAAACATGAGATCCTTGTCTAGGCTAAAGTTAAAATGGGATTTTGTCTGCCTCACCCTCACAGCAGGGTCTTCCCACATGTTCCCCGTGGACACACAAGACAGATACTCTGCCGCAAGGCCTGGTTTCTTTTGGGAGTGAGGAGGGGCGTGCCAGGGTGATAGCACTGTCCAAGTTGGCTTGGCCTGATGAGGGTATGATGAGGTTCCCAGGTGTTCGGCCGGTGCTCCATGTTCCCCATCTGCAGGACCACTAGGGCACTTTCCAGAGTTACACAATGTCGCAAGGGGTTTGCACTGCCATCATAGCGACTGCCTAGCGCTCCTCTCTGGGGAGGACCATCAAGAAGAGGGTGAGGGCTGTTGGTGTATGTGCACTATAGGCAATGCACTGGCATGCAAAAGATTCAAGATTTCTGTGTGGCTCCTGAGATCTAGTTTAGGGGAGAGAAAAGGCCCTTCCACTAGAGCAGGCAGCCACCAACCTGGAAACTAATGGAGAAGCAGTGTCCACTCTAACATAACAAACTGCTGCTTTCACTCACAAAGACAAGGGGAGTGGTGCTGCATTGGTAAGCGTTGGGAAGCAGAATTGCACAACAAGAGAAACCAAACAAGGAAATGACAAAAGTTTGTTAGACTTTTTGAGTCATTCTGGCCTCCCTCTTTTTCACATGTTCTGAATTCTTGTAACATTATCTTTGTTTTAATCAAGATTAAACACTGTCATCACAAAAGATGCCGTTGCATGATCACTACTGATCTCTTCTATTAAAAAACAGAAGTTCAGGCATGTGTACAAATCTTCCATTCATTATGAGGTTGTTGAAACTTTTCTGTTTCACAGGACCACATACTTATTCTGTGAGATGCCCATCTCTGAACTCTATTGAAGGGAGAACATAGTCTCACTTATAGAAAGGACTTTCTACTCTCTGTTTGATGCTTTTTTGTTAGTATCCATCTACAGTCCTATGCAGGAGTTAGGGCACTCCTGGCCAAGTAATACATTTTGTGTGTAAAGAGTAAATAATACACTTGTTCTACAGAAAACACACATTTTAATAGTAATGTAATAGTAATAAAACAGTAATTAGTGCTAAGACATATAACAACATCTAAACATATAACAAGGTTTGTGCAAAATGTTTAGCATTTTAAACATTCACAGAAATTGTGCACTAAATATCTGAGGCCAGTTTCATGTTTAACTCTGTTTCCTGTTTCCTTGTCATGGGAGTAAGTGTGAATGGGCCCCAAAGGGGGTCAAGTGAGAAGGCAACGCACAGGTGGGGGCATTAACTCCACAGCCTCCTCCTCTTTTCAAACATCCGCCACTGGGGAGAATGCTGCCAAACTTCAATATCTTTACTTAAACAAACTTTAAAATTAATTATTGAAAGTCCAGAGTCCTTCTTGTTTTCTGCCTCCACAAATCAATGTCCCAGCTCTCCCCCATGCATCAGCACCACAGCACGCAGGGGAATTTGTACATGCCACCTTTTGTCCCTCCTCTGAGGGAACTCAGTCCTCCACCTACATATGGTAACTACAAGCACAGCAAGCATAAAGGAATTATTATCAACTTCCAACATGCCAGTGAACACCGCATGTGCCAAAGGACTAGTCTTATCATTCATTCAGTGCTACACCTCACATTGTCAGCCAGAGCAAAACCAATTAAATCTACGGTTTCTCAACAATGCAAAGCAGTGTAGAAGACCAGCTATCTTCTTCTGGCAGAAAGTATTCATGAGAGTCTCACTGTTGCTTCACTGTTGCTTTGAAATCTAAAATGTTGTATTCAAGATTCAGGAAAAATGTAACCCTTGACGACATATTTATTCCTTTGTGCACCTGACTTCTTGCATTCAGTGGATCAACGTACTGCATATAATTCAAGCATATTTCTGAAAGTGGTGAACAACAATTATGATTATTAGATGTTGAATATTGAAAAATATTTTAAAATCATAACATCTTAAAACACACATTCTTAAAACACAAGTTCTTGGTGAGACTTACGCACAGGATTCAAGTAGTTATGTGTCGTGTTTCAAATAGCTTTATTAGCAGAGTATATTAATATACATGAATGCTTGTTGATTCCATATCTAACTTGGCTATAATACAAGGAGTTTATAAAAGATTAATTGAACTAAAAGATAATGAAATATGATATATTTGGAGAAACATTGGTGTTCAAGCAGTAATAATAATAATAATAACAATAATAATGATAATAATAATAATAATAATAATAATGATCATCAGCATCATCATCATGAGCATCACCATCATCAGCGTCAGCAGCATCATCACCATTATCATCATGATAATGGTAATTTGGTTGAGCTACCTCAACCCTAAAGAACCGACAAACATAATTAAACATTCCACTGTTGCAGTTAGTTTACAAATACATCAATGATCAATGACGTATTCATGAATGATTCCCAAAACACTCATGGTACTCACATCGTTCTGAACATGTTCTAAATATTTTTCATCTTTACTTAGAAAAAACCTCCCAGAACTGAGAACTACCCCCAATATTTATAGAACTCACAAATCATCTTGAGAGGAAAATCATTCAGTGATATTTGTTACATATATTTTAGACAAAGATGGATGAAATCACAGATTTTCAGTAATATTCAAGCAACAATTTAAGTCAATTTGAAAACCTTATTCTTCCTATTTCTTTAGTTCATGGTTGATATTTATGTATGTTTTGGGTCAATGTCTTGTTGCAATATAAATTGTTTTCCCTCCAGTTCCTTCACTGACTGTGGGACATTACCTGCTTATCAATTATTCATTGTTTATTGTAATGAAACACAGTGTTACCTTCTGATGACCCATCTATGTAGATGATATTTTTACAACAATACTGCAAAGTGGGGCAGGCATTGCTACTCCCTCAACCAAATCATCCTATAGGTCCATTACAGTGATGTGCTGCTTTGAAGACTAACAAACAAATTTCTTTTATCAAGATTTTTCTTTTTCTTGGTCTTCAAGGTACTGAAATCTCAACAATGACAGTTACAAGCAGAACAGTTTGTATGTATTTTATAGTCTTCTCTTGCTTTGTGAAAGCTAATTATATAAAAATAATTTCAGTTCCACATTCAGCTGCCTAGATGAACCCCTGGCAGTTAAGTGTAAACACAACATCTTGAAAGGTTTAAAGGGACCTATAATTCATTGTGTTCTTGATTTATCCTCACCAGTACGATAGATGTGTTGGGCAAATGCCATGTGCACCTTTTCCCAAGTGTGACTTCTGCATTCTGTAAAAAAATGCAATTTGCACTTGAGTGAAGAAATTAAACTGAAATTGCTCTGTTGGTTTTGTCTTTTTCACATCAATACAACATGTAACTGCATAAACCTGAGTCTGTGTGAATTTGTGCTGCTTCAGTGAAATGCAGGTAATTTTGATCTACCTTCATAAGAAAAACTCAAAAATCTTTCCTTTTCCCTGCAGCCCTGTGACCCTGCTTTGACAGTGAATGATTATTTGAACAAAAGTAAACAACCTAAACTATGCAGGTCTTTCTTAGTTACATTATTCCTTGCATATCAGAGACACATTAAGTTAAATGTTCGATTCATACTTTTTATTTGATGGATATCTTTGATGTATTTGTCTAAAAGTCTTGTATTTATATATCTATTTGCATTAAAGAACAAATATATATTTGCTTACTCCAATATTAGCAAAGAATTAGACATATGATAAATTGCAATTATTTAAATGTTCAAGTTGATTCCATTTTTTAAAGAGAACCACCTACCAAGAGACCTGGCACAAACATGAGATCCTTGTGTAGGCAAGAATAACCTGCTTTGGTGGCGACACTTTCCATGGAAGTAACTGAGCAAAACCAAAAGAATGTTTAAATGCTTTAAGTTAAAACAGGATTTCTGTGCCAATGCTTCTGGCCAAACTTTTTTGACAGATTTAGTGCGTCTTTTCCTCCAGCACTGCGGTACCAAGTTCATTGATCTTGAGCTTGAGGGAAAGTAAACACACCCCGGTCTGCTTTTACTCAGGTAAATTAGGCATTTGCTGTTTATGCAAATTTACTTGTTAATTTACATTTACTTTTACGGCATTTAGCTGACACTCTTATCCAGAGCGACATACATCGGTTAAAGTACTTGTGTTCACAATAATAAAATTGCTGTTATTTTGAAGAACGGAGACCTTAACAGAATTTGTTCTTATGTGATATGTCTATGACAGAAAATACAATACAAACTCTGCTGGTCACAAACACTCTGGTGAGGGATGTTGGTGTATGTCTGCTATAGGCAATGCACTGTTAGGGAAAAACACTCAAAATACACTCACACCATGTGGTTATTCAAGACCTAACAAACTAGTCCATCTAGTAGCATCAGTGGATTTCTAATGTCCTACTCAGTGGCGGCTGCTCTAAGACTACAAGGGAAGCTCAGTTTCCTCTAATATGTCAGAAAATAAAGGCTCAAATATATCGCATTTATATAGCTTTTAGCTCAAGTTCAACTTAATGACTAGCTCGTTCAGAATCAGGTATTTATTGTAGATTGTTTGACAAGATTTTCTTATCATACATTTCCGTGCAGCACAGTGCGTAAACCGTCCTGAAGCGCAGCTTCACTGGAGCTCTATGGACGCTCACAGAGGGGCGTGTCTCACTGGAGAAAAGCTGGACAGTG
>JBBIGA010085036.1:0-11496 GCA_037576975.1 Alestes dentex | reverse complement strand
AAAACAAACAACACAGGAATGCGTTTTGGCACAGTAGACAATTAATTCTTCCATGTTTTCATTGTCAATAGACAAAAATAATTTTGTAGAATGTTTTTCATGTAGCTGTTATTGCTGATAAAACCAAAAAATTCTTCATTAATGAGTGTAAATTCACTGGCATCTCCTGATGTTAAATGTGTATTTATGAAACTGTAATTGTGGAGATGTTGCTGAATAAAGGTTGTAAGGTGAGACAAATCAGAACAAATATGCAAGAACAAAATAGAGATAACTACAGAGGAGAAAACTGGTTTGAACGATGTGGTATGTGTCCCAGAAAGGTGTGGTGGAAGCAGAGCATGATATGGTATGTTGTCCTTGAGAATGACACAGAACGCATAGATATATTTCTGGTTGTTATATAAAATGCATAAGATGGTTAAAGAGCAGGTTCCCATGCCCACACTCTGACTTTGAGTGTTAAAGGGGACCAAAACAAAACACTGAATCAGTAAAGCATTTTCCTCATATGTATCCGCAGTACCTTGATAGGTAATAAGAACCTTCTTTGCCAGGCATAATGTAAGAAGTTAGCAATCAGGGAGTCAACGTTTTTATCTCAAATGCATCAAATGCAGTATTTGCTCTCATTTACTCTGAAGAAAGGAGCCTGGAGCAAATAAATGTATTAATAAGTTACTATATATATTTTCTATACCAGTAGGCCAAATGATCATATGATTTGGTTCATGGACCTGTTGAAAGACAAGCATGCTCAGTTTGAATTTGAGAGTTTTATCTGAATGCAATATTCACGCTGCAATTTATCCTACTCAGTGTTTGGTTTGTGTCCCAAATGCAGCCCACAAGAGTCCTATCAGCTGCATGACAAGGATCTTTTGGTCCTAAGAGTAGAAAAATCAATGGACCCATACACGTGAAAATTACTTTAAATAAGATTGCCATCGACCTGTTATTATTATGTCTTTAACAAGTTCACAACCTCAAGACACTCCACTCCCCCCAGTATCAAACAATCACCGAAATGTTTACATAACACTAACTATTTAAAATCTATTTACACTATCTATTAAAATTTTAAATAATGATCATGCTGCAGGACATGAAGGAACCATTTGGTTACCATGGATTAGTGGAGTGTTATGGATAAGCAGGAGATAAACAGACAGATAGAGGACTGCATAGTGTAGTGTTAACAAAAGCTAATTGGTGATGTACGTTGATAAAAAATCAGGTCTTTCTGTGAGTAGCACGTGTACAATTGTGTCAGACTATGTATGATCCAGATGACAGGTCCAAAGTGTTGTTAATCCTCTGTCCCCAAATCATGTTTTATGGGGTTTTTTTTCATGAATGCACACTGTTCAGCCACAGCTTTAAACTATAAAGTGACAAATCACTAATTATCTCGTAACACTGGAATGACATTACGAGCCCAGTCTCACGAGTTTTCATGAAGCCATCACGATATACAGTGTAATCAAAACACATGCTGCGATCACGCTTTAGGGCTTTTTTTCGTGCTAGGACAGTGCTGGTGACTGAGGGACAGTAGGAGAGAAATAATGAGATGATTCCTTATCGTTTTTGTTTGCAAAGCAGTTGAAACAGGTTGAAATGCTGTGAGACGGGGAAAGTCCCTAACCCTAACAGTCACCAGTTAGTGCAGATACTGGCGGTGTAATGCACTGCGCATTAAAATACATACGGTAGTGAAGCGTTGTCCTAGAACAAAAAGTGAAGCGTTGTCCAAGCACGAAAAAAAGCCCTAAAGCGTGATCGCAGCATGTATTTTGATTACATTGTATATCGCGATGGCTGCATGAAAAGTTGTGAGATCGGGTTGCTTATTACTGTGGCACCTGCCAAGGGATGGAATTAATTAGGCAGTAAGTGAACAGTCAGTTCACAGTCCGTTGATTTATTGGAAGCAGGAAAAATGGTTGAGAATAATGATCTGAGCGACCTTAATAACTGCTATATTGTGAAGGCTGGACAACTGGGTGAGAGCATCTATAAACAGTATAGTAGTTCTTGTGGGGTGTTCCCAATATCCAGTGGTTAGTACCTACCATACCAAAAGCAGTCCAAGAAAGGACTAATGGAGAACCAGCGATGGGTCATGGATGTTCAAGGCTGAATGATACACATGAAGAGCTAGTCTGTCACATAAGGCTAGTCTGTCTGGTGCAAAATTCCTCAATGCAGGTTGTGATAGAAATGAGTCAGAATACACAGCGTATCTCAGCTTGCTGCATATTGGCTGCATAGCCACAGGCTGGTCAGAGAATGCATGCTGACCCCTGTTCACTGTTGAAAGTGCCTACAATGGGTAAAAGTGGAGCAAGGGAAGAATTTGGTCTGGTCTGATCAATCACATTTTCTTTTACATTTTGTGGATGCCTGCTTGAGTGTGCTCACTGAAAAAGAGATGGCATCGGAATGCACTATAGGAATAAGGCAAGCTGACAGAGGCAGTGTGATGTCCTGGTGTTCATGAGAATGTCACTTTGACGGGTACCACCTACCTAAACATTGCTACAGATCACCCCATTGCTACAGATCACCCATTCATAGCAACAGTTTTCCTTAATGTCAGTGACTCTCCTCTTTCAGCAGGATAATGCTGAAAGAGGAGAGTCACTGACATTAAGCAAAACTGTTGCTATGAAGGTGTGATTGATCTGACCTGCACATTCCCCAGTTCTCAATCTGAGGGATGTGCTGGACAAACTAGTCTGAACCATGGAGGCCCCACCTCACAACTTACAGGACTTAAAGGACCTTCTACTAATGTTGGTAATACTTTAATAAAAATGGCATTTGTACTACTAAAATGACCCATTAGTGCCAGATATATCACATCATACCACGGAATGCCTACACAGTACTTGGCAGGTGTTTTTAATGTCCGATTGGTGTAAATACTTATTCTCAACAGAGAACCAGCTTCCCCACATCTCAGAAATAATAGAAATTAGACACTAAATGGCATATCTGAGTTTGTTCTGTGTAGAGGATATTTTAACTTATTACCAATTATTATTATGTCAGCAAAACATGTAGAAGATACCATAAAAAAAACATTTTAGTTTGACCTGGGCTGTCTTCTTTCACATCATGCAAACAGTGTTGGGGTAGGGCTCAGCCAACCTGTTTGTCATCACAGTTGGAAAGAAATGAATAGGCAAACATACCAGTTGTCAAAGAGAAACCCACCAAAATAAACATGACACGCATGTCTGATGAAGAATTTTATTGCTCTTTTGCTTTCATTGTTACTTGAATTAAAATTTTGCTTTGGTGGCATTTTAATTTTCACATGTATACAGTTTTAAACAGACATCTGAACACTGAAATGTTACGATCTTGTGATATTGTAATGCTATATAAGATTTAAGAATGCAGAGTCTCTCTAGTCCTGGGTCTTTTTTTGTGCACTGAACTTCTTGAGTGGAATTTGATGTGTGCTTTGGATTGTTGTCTTGCTGGAAGATTGAGCCACATCTAAGCTTTTTGGTAGAGGCATCCATTTTAATTTAAAATCTCATGGTATTTCCGGGAGTTAATAATATAGTGTGTAAACAAATATTGCCAGAGCCATTGGAACAATCCCACAGTGTCTTGGATCACATTTAACTACAGGGGGTCCTCAAGTTACAATGATGTTTTGAGTTTACAACGCTCACTCTCACTCCCACTGGGTTACACTGTTAGCCTCATACTTCTGTACTACGTGGGCAAACTAGTTTGCGCGTGGTGGAAGAATGCACAGTAACATGGCGTATGAGTGAGGGAGTTTTCCTTTTCCTTTTTTCTGTGGCTTAGTTGTGTTTTTATGATTTTACAACTGTGTTAGGATAGGTAAGCGACTTAGGCTAGAGTGCGTTTCAACACCAAAATTCGGGTTACATCACTGTTGGAGGAACAGATCTGTGTCGTAACTCGAGGACCCCCTGTATTGGCATTGGGTGCTTTTCTTTTGGTCTGACCACAGCACCATGTCTCAGTCCTTTTCCAGGCCGGTTCATGATAGTTGTGAGCTTCTTAATGTTTGCACAGTTAAGATGGACATTTTAAGCCAAGCACCTATTTTCTTGTAACTAATCTCTGATTTGTACAAGTCAACTAACTTTTGACTCATTGCAAAGGAATGCGCTTGAATCTTTCCCACGGTGATGGATCACTAAGGGATTTGGACCCTGCACCATATCATTCTTTTTGCTCCAGTGAAACAGGAAATCGTTGTTTAAAAGTTTCTCAACACTGATTCCAACTTAAAATTATTTCAACATGCATGACATCACACTTCATTTACAATTCTAGTTCCGTGGCTTGCTAATAACTGTAACAAATGTGATTTTATTTTTCACTAAGGGTTGCTTTATTCTCAGACTAAACTAACCTCAAACAAAGGCAAAAATGAATTCTATTTTTAGCATAATAAAATGAATATGCTTATTGAGTCAGCTTTAGGGGGACAACTCTGGAAGGCACTGGATGTTTTGTTGATTATGAAAACACATCAAGATAACACATCCTTTACATACATAAAACTTTGCTAATTTGTGTTTTTTTTATTTGCTAAGTGCAACAAACATACAGAGAATTAAAAATGACCAAACATGTTAAATTACCAAAGAGTGCTGGGATACAATCCAGAAATACACAAAAGATATAAAAAAGCAAGTCCCTCTTTACAAGTGAATCATGTTTTTAAGAAAGGGCTAGTATATGCAACCTCTCTTTATGACTAGTCAAAAAATGTATATGTAATATTACAAACAGTAGTGCAGATTGAACATAATGGCTCAATATGTTGGTTAATAACAAAATAACAAAATAATAACAAAACAACAAAAATTACATTTTTACTATGACTTCAGGATCAGTTCTCTTCTGCCACAAGTGCTGACCGTCTTTTTAAAACAATCTGCTAATATCAAGTTAAAAATTCCTCCCCTTTTTAATAAAAAAAAGTTTGATATAGAAGGTAGGCACTGCTTTATAGTTTCAAAATATATCATCAACTAATATGTAGAAACACATTTGCACATATCTAGCATTTTATCTTCATTGTTTTACCTTGTTTCTATCCTGACTCTTTTTAGAATGAGGGGAAATGCAGATTAGCCAATCAGAACAGAGATCATTATCTATATCAGGCACAGTAACAAGAAAGCCTGTTTAACGGCAGGGAATAAGGAGAGACTGAAAAATTATGTAATAAAGAGTGAGGGATGTTTTTCCTACCTAAAACAATACAGATCTTATAAGTGGATCTCAGGGTATAAAAATAAAATAAAAACGTGGGATGTGGAACCTTTAAACCTTAAAGATTCCTTAAAACAAATAATCCAGATCTTTTGTTGTATAAAAGTTCTTAACTGTCGGTATACGTTAATGGAACAAGACTTTATTCTATGCTGTTTTAGACCATTTCTCTTAATCCAAACATCATGACATTTTGGCACATCTGTTATTTAAGTTATGCAAAAAACAAAAACAAAAATGCAGACAATATATTATATACTAAATGAACACCATACTGTGGATATATCATACACAATGTACACAACATATTTAGCATTCAGTAATGTATAGTATTGTGAATAGCTAATGCAATTCCTTTATGATTTTGCTGTATGTTTTGGAAATGAAGGAACAAAAAGGAAGGCTAACCATTTCAGTTATTACAATATGCACTGTGCTCAACAAACACACAAAACAAAAATTTTACTCATTTCAAAATAATTTCAAACAAAACTAGTCCATCAAGATTTCAAAGAACACCGCCTTCTTTCTCATGCCATCACAGGGCAGATTATTTTTAGTGTGCTGTCCAGCAGGTTTATAGAAACTGAAAGTTGTCATAGTGATGCCTAACCAATAGCTAATGTACACATGCTCTCAGCAACCCACACTGACATCTGTTTAAGAGGGAAAATGTTCTGTGCTTGGGTAGTATTTGTCATTCTAAAACCAGCTCTTGATTTTTTGAGTTCAAATAAAATGTTGCTGGTACTGGAGTTCGTGCCATGGTTCTGCAGAGAAGTCTAATCTTGATAGCTTCAATCTTATTGCTGCTTACTGAAAAGACCTCTGAATAATGCTTGATACCTTGTATTTCCAAGTGGTTTCTACCCCAGCTGGCAGGCAGCTGGTGGCCTAGTGGTTAGGGAGTTGCCCCTCCGTTCAGAAGGTCGTGCATTTGAATCCACTTGGGTGAATGGATTAAATGTGGAGAAGAATTTTGTGCTGTTGTGTGTTCACATATGACAAAATGGTCACTTTACTATTTTTACTTTATTATACCAGATAAAATGTAATTTTCTGATGATTGTGCTAAATTGCAATTAGAATAACATGCAAAATTACATCATACAATTACATATACATAATACATTTCATGTCGTTATTTGAGCAATAAACGCCAAGTGAGAAAAATAGAAAAAATAAATTAGTATCTAATTTAAATAAATTAGTATCTAATTTTCCTACACACACAAAGGTTTGCTTATGGAGATTACTATGAGTGTTAGCAATAATTTTTGTGGCTCAGAACAGCAGGTAGAATGAGTTTTTAAAGATAAATGTTTTAGATGTACAGTGCAACTGTATCTAGCCATTAGATTATTTTCATGTTAAAATTTCCTTGAGAAGGAAATGTATGGACAAATTCCTGAGACCAGCTACTCCTGTAACCCTACCTCAATGGGGGACAGCAGTATCAGGTCAGCTACATAGATGGTTCGGTCATGGTAGGAGTCTCCTAGGTTCAGGGTGCTCCAACTTCCAAAGATATCAGAGAAGTTTCTTTAATCACCAGTGAAAGGAGAATGGCTACCAGAACAACAGGTGGGCTAGTTTCTAAGTGACAACTGGCAAATATGGGCTATAGTCTGTAATGGCATAATATGTTTTTTATAATGTTTTTATATTATTATTTAACTTGAAATGTAACAAAGAAGATCCTAATTATTATCATTATGGTTACAACCTTTCCAGTTATTTTTTCACTAACAACCTGATCCTCATATTTTGCATGCACATCTAACTGCTGTGGATTTTTAAATTCTAGTTAATCTACATTTAATTGTTGTTTAAGCTGTAAACGTATCTATGTGTGAAATACCCTGTAATTGTCGATGACAAAAACAGTTGTGGAAAAGTTGGAATAATATAAAAACAAGTAGGGTATGTCTTATCCTTTCTATAGGAATACACATGATGGCAATACATTGCTTTTGGCATTTACATTAAGGCTTACCATAAGAAACTGATTACAATTGTGAAAGTAGTATCATCAAAACTGAAACTATTTCATTTGGGTTTGTATGCTACATTATCTTTATGCATGACTTTGAAAGGTATTTAACAGAAAGGCAGAAATATAAAAAAAATCAAAGGAAAGAAGGGCTTGAACTCTTAAGGATGGTTGTCTTTTTTGTCATTTCACCAACAAAATGACTTCTTGGGGAACATTACTTTAAATATATTTCAAATTCCATACCAGATGTTTAGTGTTGATTGATGAGTGCTAAGCTGCTATTTGGAACTGTTTTGGCAGTTTTTTTATTCTATAAAACTAATTCTGTTGTCATTCATTGTATAGTTACCAGTCAAACAGAAGTGAAAGCTGGACAAAAGGAACACTAAAAAGTAAGAACTATTTTTGTTATCAAAATTACACATTAGAACACATTAAATGCCATAAAACATAAACATAACTTCCTACAGAAGAAATTGGTTCTATTTCTACATATAAATGTTTTTGTGTTATCAGCTGCACTCCAGACAATAGAAGCTAGAATTTAGGGACAGGGGATTTTTTTTGTTTTTTTATTGATAGATGTGTTTTTCACACTAAAAGTGTCCTCAGACTTTTGTTTTGCCTTACAATGCCCCCATGTACCTCTTTCTACCTATGAAAGGATTTTTTAAAAAAAGAAAAAAAGAAAGATGTCAGTACATTGCTATTTTGTTAAATGAATTCCTGTGTTGTAGTTTTTAGAGGCATTAAATGCAGTAAGGTTCTCTGAAACAATGCATTTCCCATTAAATCACTATGAATTGTTTAGATCATTAGACTGAATTATTTTTTCTTTTTAAATCAGTGGAACTTCCCTTTAATCACACTAGGCTGGTAATATGCAGTATTTTTGTCTGTTATTGTATAATGTGTAAATCTGCCATCCACTTTTAATGAGCAAATAATTTTTTCAACACTCTACAAATAAATTGTCTTAGAATATCTTACATGTATCTGTATATGTTGTTTGTAAATGTAATATTTAGTGATAACCAATTCTACAGCAAATGTAAAATCCAAGGAATGTGATGCCACCTTACATTTGCTGTAGAATTGGTTATCACTAAATATTACCAATTCTACAGCAAATGTAAAATCCAAGGAATGTAATGCCACCTTGTGGAATACAGGTTGAAGTTCCCCTCAAAACTTCCTTCAACCAACACCAGTCTCTCCCACTGACATCTATTGCAATATGATGTAGAAATCATTGCTTTATATAGTGGTGACCACAAGTCTATTTTTTTCTATTTAAACATGGAAATAAACTACAGAAAATGTAGGAAAATGTAAAAATAAGAGAGGTTTTTCGTAAAAAAAAAAAAAACGAAAAAATGCTCAACTAATTCTAGGTCAGTATTTAAATATAAGCAGGTTTGTGACCCTGACCTTTGAACAATTCTTTAAGTCTTATCAAAGTTTTACTAAATTGTGTATTCAGGCAACTCTCAGACAGAACTGATGCGCTAATGAGAGGCTTTGGCACAAATCTGTGGACTTTGAGTGCACAGCGTCATTAAAACAAAATGGGAACACCACAAAACTCTGAAATTCAAGGGCAAATATTTAAAGGACAGAGGATAGGGCACAAGTGTGAAGCATCTGGGGTCCCTGAGGACCAGTTTTTGTAAATGGTATGCATGTAAAGAGCTTTTTTGATGTTTTGGGGGTTTTTCATTTGATTTTTTTTAAAGAACTTTCACATGATCTAATATATAACCTTTACATTATGTGAAAGTTCAGACCCACACACTTCTTTATAAAGCAACATTCTTTAGGAAACCAGATGAATAGAAAAGAATAAAATAGAATATCTTTATTGTTATTGCAATACACAGGAATGTACAGTGCAACAAGATAAGATCTGCAGCTCTGTAGAGTGTAAAATACATAAAGCAAATTACAGATGTGATTCTGTTATGGCATTACTGTTATTCTGTCAGTTTTCAAAGTTTCACAAAAGCAGAAGCAGCTTGTTTGCTTTACCATGAACGTCTGCTTTAGAGTCACTAAATGACACACTGGAGCTCAAACACCCAAATAAATTTAATCCCTTTATTCTGGTGTCTGACTCACAGATGCTACCTTTTCCACCAGGTGTGATTTTTGTATGCCTGGCAAATAGGAGGCCTACGCATATCCAGACAGACATATCGTCACAAGCGTCCAGTGTGAACATTTTTAGTTTTGTTTAAGCACACGGTTATTGGTGCCCCGCCTCATTTCTCAGTTAATTTGATCCAGTCTGACTTGCTCCTGGGAATGAGGCCTTTTCAGACTTCTCAGAAAAACAACAGAGCATGACTGCCATGGGAACAAAAACAAAACATGTCCTCAAGCCGCATGCTTGTCCATGTTTGTCAAAACCTGTGGCTCTGCCAGACAGAAGGTACTACCAGGTATCAGCCTTTGGATGAAATGAAGACAGTTTAACAGGAAGTCTTTTTAAATCATAGTCACATCTGAGAAGGAAGTTGATGCGTCCACCAAAAGCTGTGTGCATTTTTCAAAAAGGATCTGTAGCTTTCCTAATGTACTGTGTTTTTCTATTCCATATGTAATTAAAGTTAGCTTGGTTTATGGCCTTTAATGCAGTTTTGGGAAGTGAGATGGAGTAAGCTGGATAAATGAATCTCAAAATGCATTCCATATTTTTTTAAAAAGGTTCGACAGAAGATCGAGGTGAGATTTACATCTATCTAGAGTCAGATGAGATTTACATCTATCTAGAGTAAGATGAGATTTACATCTATCTAGAGTGTTCCAAATATTGAGATTTTCTAGATATTTGGTATTCTTAGTATTGTGTACACATAAGTATTTGACAGTTGTTTTAATCGGAATGTTATGAGCCATCGATAAAGCATGCGTCATGAATGGGTAAAAGTTCACATTTTTAAGGTTTAACTTTAAGCCAGATGCCTTGGAATTTCCATTTCTCTCCTTTTACTAGCTCTAATTAATAATATACAAGGATACAAGGTCTGAATTTTCAATTACATTATTAATCACCATTAAAGTATCTTGACAAATAAGCAGAGGCAGACAAATTACCTAACTTCATTACTTAAGTGAAAGTACAGATACCACTAGTCAAATGTTACTCCAATACAAGTGAAATTCATACAGTCAAATTTCACTTAAGTCAAAGTACTGAAGTACTTGCTTCCAAAAATACTTAAGTATTAAAAGTACATATTTCACTGCATTGTTGATTTATTGCTACCACACTTACAATACCTAATGCATCTAACTTGCTTGTAGAAGATGTAGCATAGCGTATGCTCTAATATAGTTTGATTTAGGCAAATATGGCACACACTTAAAACGATACAAATTTTCCGTAAACATCGACTCTATATATGGCCATGGACGCGGGCATGAAGGGTCGCCGTCTCCGTCCATTCTCCCCAGAGATGCTCACAAGTCATTTTTACCAAGTCCAAGTCAAGTCTCAAGTCTTTAGTCCCAAGTCCAAGTCTATGGGTTGCCGTTTATAAAAACAGCGTAACATATTTTTTTATCATTTAACACAATTTTCACACAGAGCTAAACGTGTTTTTAAAAACCTAAATGTTGCACTTTTACAAACGGCGATTCTAAACGTGGGATTTTTTGAGCTCTAAATGTTGAGCTCTAAATATGTAGAAGATATGCTACTTGGCCACGCCCCTTGATTACAATTGGCTGTTACTTAGCAGGGGGCGGGGCTCCGTGCTGTGATTTCCTCTCACCATTATGGAGGATTTGCCTTAAATGATCTTAAATCTAAATGTTAAATATGAAAAATATATCTTGTAATCTAAATGTGAAACTTCAGTTAGATAGGGCTCAGTGACACCTTTCCAACAACCGGTCATTTAACATAATAGCCCCAGCGATCTGGAGTTTTAGACGAAAAACCGTTCATCTCGGACAAAAGTAATGTGAAAACGGAGGAGATTCAGTCACACTTCCTTTTTGTCTCTCTCTCTCTCTCTCTCTCTCTCTTTCTCAGCCGCGGTGCGGGGGTGGGTGAGGTGCACGATCCGGGCCGGCAGACGGGATTCCGTCCCACCCGGCAAATGCCCGATATACCCGATGGCCTGTCCAGCTTTGGTAGTGCCCCCGGACGGATCTGTCTGTCACCGTGTCCACCAGACCCCGCCTCATGTGCAGGCTGTGTCTGAACTAGAGAGACG
>JBBIGA010085026.1:0-11497 GCA_037576975.1 Alestes dentex | reverse complement strand
TATATAATGTACTGTAAATTTACAGAAATTAGGTAATTATTTTCCTCCAGTGTTCTATAGAATATATGTATTATATGAGCCAGAAAGAAGACACTGTTATTTAAAGACTGGTACACAAGTCAAACTTGTGTTCAAAATTAGCATATTTTATTAATTTCTTATGAAACCACTTCAAACATTCTGTTCAGATCTTTTTGTGCAAAAAGTAGAATACAGAGGAACTGCATGACAAACAATAATGTTTTAATAAATTATCAAAATTTATGTTGGTAGAGCGGCTTCAGTAACCACTCAACTTAAAGGAATATTTCACCAAGAAATGCTAATGTTGCTAAGTAAGACTATTAGCAATTAGCAGCATGCAAACGAAACTACGTAGTTGGTCTCAATGAAGGTTCTACTCACTGCCGGCATATTTATGGATGTAGTATTCTGTTCAAATGAACTAAAACCTTACAGCCTCTACAGCCTCCACTGCTGTGTTTGCATGTTGGCAGTAAATGGTGATGGCAAACCAGATATTCCACTGATGTCAGGCAACTTTCTTCTGATTGCAGTGATATGCTTATCACTCCATCCCATCAAGAGTTAAAATCCCCCAACTTTTGTCATCTGTCACAGTGGTGGAATAAACCAAATGTTGATTTGCTTTTTTTGAGCAATCATACTTGAAGCCCTGATGTTCATGTACATCAAACCCTGAACATCAATGGAAACACATTGTTAGAAACATTGGCATGCTTTTAGGACATAACAGTAGCTCTGACCGCCCATCATGGCAAGATGTGTTCATCAAGGAGGTGTACCATCACCTATTCTGCAATGAGGTGCTGAACAATTATTACTCAACAGCAGCATGTGATCTCATCATTAAAAAGTGATTAAAATCATTAAAAACTCATCATTATAATATACTGAATAACAGGGCTGGGGCACATAATTTACACACACACACACACACACACACACACACACACACACACACACACACACACACTGCTGCAGAGCTTCAGCTCTTGTGTGGAACGTTTCATGATGATACATATTTAAACTTGGAGTCGACTGGCAAAAAAAAAAATGAATGAAGTAACTCTGTGGAAGTTACTACAGAATAAATCTCTATGTTTGAAACGTCTTCACAATGACTAACCATTAAAATAAGCCTGAAAAACAGATTGCGAAATTGTTTTCCCTGTTTACCAGCATTGCAGTGTAACACATGCTCACAGGACATCTCACTGCTGTGTGAGTGAAGAAAAAAAAAAACAGGCCTGAAGTTCCAGATAGAGGATCAGAGCAAAAACACTAATGAATAAAAAAAAATCAGAGGAGGTAGTAAAAAAATATACATGGCAAATCCATGGCTGTTATTTAAATCTATCTGTAAATGAATAAGTGGTCCTAGACTTACTGAACTGATCATGAATTACAAAAAAGTGCATTCCTTTGTTTTTGCTTTCAAGTAACCACATGCCAAAGCCCTCTAGTGGTATTGATTTACATTCTACTCACACTGTATCTTGTAGTGTTTATGACAGTAATAAGCCAAGAGCATCATAAGCTGATTTTAGATGTTCTACACAGAACAGCTGATCTTTTCTGTATGTGAAATGTGACCTTTCTGTGTGCCATTGTCCCGTCTAGAGCTGGCTAAGTGACAGAAGATGCTGCCATTTTTGTTGCGTGCAGCAGTTTTCAAGTGCTCTTGGCCTTGTAGTGACTCAAAAGCCAGGATAAAACTGGAATGAATTGTGTACCTTTGCCCACTTTGCTCACATACATAGAACACAATAAAAACAAGCAAACAATAAAAAAAAACAAAACAAAACAAAACAAAACAAAATCAAAGCAAAATTAAATAAAGTTGATACAATGATTTGTAGTACAATGAGTATACTCTTGAAACAACCAGTAGTATTCATCTTCATCTTATTTCCTTTCAGTCCATAATCTATAATCTAGCATCTAGATATATCAGTACTCAATCAAATCATGAGAAATAGCCATTTTTTGCTGTCAACATAAAAAAAGGTTAAAGAACTTTGTACTCTACTAAGCAGTTCACTTCCGGAAGCTAGTCCAAGCTGAGGCTCCTACTGTCCAGCATCAGTAGGATTTGCTCCTTCCACCTGATCTAGAACACAGAGATGTACAGAGGGATCCACTGGCCTTCAGGACTGGCATGACCAGCCTCAGTCCAGCTGCCTCTTGACCCTGTTAATCCTATTGCTGGGAAGGCTATCGCCTGACCTAACCCAGGACCGGTCAGCGTGCACCACAGACATTTCCAGACCTGGATGGTAAGCTCATAGGCAGTCTCGACACAGCGCCACCTGGCCTGACAGGTAGTCCCTGCAGGGACAGAGGCGCCGGTGTTTGGTGCTGACCCCAGCACAGCTGAACATGAGTTGCTCCTTCTGTAGGAAACACTCTCTCCTCTTTACAGCCACAGCTGGAAAAATATGGTTCATCTCTGCTTCCAGAGCCTCGCACTGGACGTCCAGCCTAATTGAGACACACACACACACACACTTCTTTTACAAGTGACACAATTCTTGAGGATGTTTTTTATTTTTTTCAGGTTTTGGATATTGATGTTGCCTTTTAAAAATAGCTATGAAAGTGAGTACAATTATTTACAAAAGTTACAGGCAGAACTTTATTAAATGATAATAGCATAGTGTGCTGGTATTTGATCAGTACTAGTTACTCTGCAGTTTATGCAGACACAAAATATTGATTGTTGTTATTTGTGATTTGTAATGGCTCTAAACCCATTTTAATTTTTGATACATGTTGTTCAGTGAAATCAATGCCCATGATATACTTTAAAAAGTGTATTGAGCCTATAGTATTTGTCTTAATGTGCTAGTGAGAAGTATTGTATATATATATATACATGGTAGGTTTTCCTTCTGTATTTATTTAATTAAATTAATTCATTCTCTGACTCACTCATGCTTAGTAACTGACTTTCACTCACACCAGTAGGAGTTCACTGGTGAATGTATGTTTGAGGCCCTAAACTGCATGACTATGAAGTTAAAGACTTGAAACTTCGCCACACACACCCTGTGTCAATAACTGAATGTAAGATATGTTGGATTCTGCTGCATTTGCAATGCAGCTACTGTTTAATAATGTGTGGAGCATTCACTTTATCAGTCTAATGATAATATACTTGCTAGGCTGTAGAGATTAATGAGGGGAATGCTATGTATGAGTAAGGCTTCACATCAATAACACTTTGTGTCCTTGTGTTTCAAGCTACCAGATCTGTTTGTTTGGTTCTTCTAGAACTTGGAATGGGAAGAAATCTCCTCCCACCTCCAGACTAGTTAAAATGTAAATAAGTAGCATCTAGGTATTAGCAAACAGCCAAAATGACCCTCACATGCAAATTTACAGAAACTCTACATGGATGCTTTATATTTCATTTGGAGTTCTTAAGTTCTTACCCATTAAAGGCCTCCATGTTGTTGATGAAAGTGAAGAAGGCAGGCTCACAAACTAGGCCTGAGTCCTGGCATGCCTTCACACATGAGAAGGCCTCACGAGCCAGGAGCAGCCTGAGGGCACTAAGTGGGGGCCAGGAGGCTGGAGCCGTAACGTTTGAAGCCCACATCACAACCGTGGTGTTGGGCAGGAGGACAAAAGGACTAGGTGGATTCCCTGGCCACAGCTTGGAGTCGTTGGCTGTAGGAAATGGTCTGTCCACGTGACAGAAGTCCTTTGGATGAAGAAACAAAAAAAATGAGGAAAGTCCAGCCAACTCTGGTAGGATATAAAACATCTGAGTGCATCACCAAGTACTGTTTGCATTTCATAGTTTATCCTCAATAATGCTTGTATTCAAGAATTCAGTGACTGAGCCATGTCAGCTGTTGTGGAAGTCCATTGTTTGGAGGGGGAGTAACCATACACCCATCATATTGAACCAGCTTTTGAAATATTTACAAAAGAAACAGACAAGGCATACTGTCAGATATCTCTCAGAAAGCAGAAATAAAGTGAATTCTCAAACAAAAGTGTTTGGTGGACATATCAAATATTAAGACAATATGGTGTCAATAAATATAATACATGATTGTTTTGGGGAATTAGACCTTGACAACAACGATACTAATTTTTCATAACTGACAAATCAAATGAGTTGCAGGCATTGGGAGCCTTAGAATGGTACTGTGTGTGTGTGTGTGTGTGTGTGTGTGTGTGTGTGTGTGTGTGTGAGCACTGCAGGGAAAGCATACCTGATGCTGGATGTAAGCATTTACTCTTTCTAGCATTCCTTCACAGGTGTACTCGTATGGTAAGACAGGCTCTACCTGTTCATGTACAACCACACACACCAAAGATAAAATAGTAGTAAGCCGAAATCACAATGTGGAGCACTGTGACTCATGTGCATGTCATTATTAAACTAATGTCATGGTAAAGAATAAAACATTCCCAGCTTACAAAATCTGTGTAACTAGATTTCATTCTAATTAATTTCAAACTATTTCTGTTGATCATGACTTAGTGTATCATGACTTTGACTGCTGCTGCTTTTTCAATTCTGTAAAAAAAAAAATGGAGGAGACACAAGGTTTTGTTCTGACAGCGGCAATGTGATTTAACTTTGGGCCATTAGTATTCAAAACATGCAATAGTGTGTTCACCGTGCAGACTGTTTAGATTTAGATGATAGCAGACAAACTTCTATACATTAAATTACCTTCAAACTACATCCATTTAGACTGAAATTAGAGTGAAATTGGAGTGAAATCAGTTTTGCCAGCAATTGATTAGATAATCCGCAGTGACTGTAATCCTATATCAAATGAAAAAAGGAGAACATGGTCCTAATGTAATCTCCCGCAAATCTACATCTAAATCGATATTGCACATATTGATAAATATTGATATTCGGGGGCTGATTTCTTTAGCCATTTGCTATAACACTCCAAGCAGCCCAGCCACCCTCACCACAACACTCTGGGTCTTCATCTGACAAATCCTTCCTTCTGGTGTTCAGTTATTCGTTTGTTCCATCAATATGCAAATGTAGTGCTATTAATCAGCCCACGAGGCCACAACTAGTTTCATGCAGATTACCCGACAGATTCCAGGGAGAGATTGCGCTTGCTTTTGTCCCCGTCACAAAGCTAGTGACGTGTTAAAATTACATTCACTCTAATGATTCTTTCTTCCTCATTTTCATTTTCCTGCTTTTCGCTCAGAGCCTATTTTGAACATATTGAACATTTTTGCAAAACTCCACGGAGTATGCTTATGAATGATTACAGCCACTCTTGTTGCACAATAGATGCAAAGTATGCAGCCTAGCTATTTTCCACTGGCTTACAAATCAAAACTGTTTTCTCGCAATAAAATGCATATTTCATGCACTTTAAAAGGGTTTCCAGTGTAGAAAAAGCTCTAAACAATGCTGAAATGCCATCTGCATTCATATGTATTATGTAAGGACAAATGAGTAATTACTGAGTGGCTACTGAAGTAAACAAAAGTAATAAACTCAACTCTATGACGAATAAATTGTTAATGCTTTGAATTAAACACACATCTATGCAGCAGCATACATGTGTAATGCAGTCAAACAAGCCATACACTATATTAAAGTTACAAATAATTTGTCATTTCAGCCAGCTTTGACTAGGAATTAAACACATCTGTGCATTGATTTGCACAATTTAATATACAATTTAACAGGCTGTAAATTGTTTTAGGAATGCTAATAAGTTATTAGCAGTGAAATGTAGAAGGACGACTTCATTATTTCTATTATGTTACTACTGCAGCATGAGATGCCCACAGTTGTTCTTCCATTGAATGGAAACCACTGAATAACTGATTGACTTTGGTACAACTGTTTGTCTTCCTAATGTGTTTAGCACCCAAGAAACAGCTTGCCTTTTCTGAAATGTGCTTTATTTGTCACTCAACTGCAGTGAGCCGCTGTGTTTGGCTGGAGTTGTAGCAGCAGCCTATCTGTACGTTCCAGGAAGGTGTGCTAGCAGTCATGCTTCACAGGGAGCGATTGATTGATAGTGCCTGCTGGTTTGGGAGGAGACAGATTGAAGACTCTTGGAGTGATTAATGCCACTGGCCTTTCTCCAGCAGGACAATATGTGGAGTGTGATGGACTAGCATGGGCTTTGGCTGCAAGCCATGTGAACCCGGGAGCACCCACAGTTCAAGCAGAGCAATCCTCCATTCACCCTCACCAATAGCACCACGATGAGTGATGGAGATAACAGTCCAAAGGCATTTTGTCAGGATTTGCCGAAAGCAGAGCAAGCATCTACAATAAACTTGCCATTTACTGTAAGATACACAGGGCCTAATATATTAACCCTTTGGTGGAACTTTAGGCCCAAACTGGATGCATTCTGCCTGTGTGCTATGTACAAAACTAGTGCACAAGCTGTGCATGGAGTGAAACACAAAATGTGCTTCTCTCCCTCATGCATATGCATTTGAAGGAGATTTGTGTGAGACTTGAGAGGATTATGCAAAAACTAGGTGGAGATACTACATGTGTCGTTGATTACATATTCACCTGATTTAATAAAGTTTGAACAGCTAATGGTGAATGGATGTAGCACAAATGTTCCTCTTCTTTCTAAAATCAGGTGTGAATTTGCATTCAGGTCTCTAAAAACATGTTGTTGAGAGACTTCCTTAAACAGCAGCAGTCAAAGAAAGTGGCTAGAACCTCAAATATAAGCTGAAAGAATGTATAGCATAAGAGTATAAGTGTTTAATGTCTTGGGATCAGATGTTCATTTGTCAGAAGACCCTACACAGAATATGCTGTAGAGTCAACCGCTGTGGAATGCTTTGTTTGGAATTAACTTCATTCATTAATACCTCTATGCCTTAATAACTAAACTTTTCTTTTCTGGTTTGTCTGAAAACCTGCACCTCACTTTTAAAACCTGCGCCTGGACGGAGCTATGCTCAGTTTGTATTGTAATAGTAAATCAAATGCTGCTCATTTTTGTTCTGCGCCTGGAGTCCTACATATATCTGGCCAACAGTGTCTTAATAAGAAGATTATTGATCAAAGATCACCTTGGCTTTCAGTACTTCACGAATGACTGCCTCAACCTCCTCTGAATTGTTGTAGTCTACTGTGATGACATGGGGTCTGCCAATGTATTCTTCGGCATAAGGGTGTTGAGATGACACCTGATAGAACAAGACGAAAAGAGCTTAGACAGCTAAATTAATAGCTGTGTGCAGAATATATGTACAGTATTTTAAATATAGTACTGTTCAATAGCAGAATCACTATTTTAAAGAAGAGTTTAGTTGCAGGTACATGTATAAAATGATTCCTGTGTAATTTTCTAGGTTTCAGGATTTATGGCCTTGAACTCACCTCTCTGGACATAGGCTTCCCTCTGAAAAACTCATTGTTGAGAGAGCTTCGTGGTGGATGGAATTTGGGCTGCAGGAAAATGCAACCATTGGCTATGGCCTCCAAAGGAGCAGGACCTTCATAAGGAAAACCAAATCCTACGAAAAGCTGAGAAAAAATTGCACAGTAATAGGAAACATAAGAAGGCAGAAACTGGCATAGTGTCAACTACAGAGTGCTAATATAACTTTCCACAATTACCCCTACTGTACATGAAACTGTAGAGATGCATAGTGAGACAAGTGCCTAAAGCACGAATAAGAAATCAACAATGTGCTAAAAGTACCTTGGCCTTTCTGAGGAGCTGCTGGAGCTCATGCTGGGGCAAAAGGCCATGATTCCTGACAAAGGCGGGGACTTCTGGAGGCCGCTGGGTTTCATAGTAAACTGTTCCATGGATGTCCATGTATCGGTGCAAGATGGTAAGGAACTTGTCTTTACCCTGCAGGATTGGGGAAGTGAAAAAATAGTGGAAAAAGTAGTGGTTAATGAGGCCTCCCTTTGAATGGGTTATTACACAAAACATCCCACTTTTAGGGGAAGAATAAGAAAAAACCCAGATCTCTCAATTGCAAATTTCAACAAATAATTAGAAAAGTTAAAAATCATTTTAAAGGGCCATTCTTGTCTAAAATAATTTAATATGTTACTGGTCATGTTTTATAGTATTGCAACCCTCAGTCTTTATTCATTTTCACAAAGACAATAAAATGTGGCATTGTTGTAGATGTAAGTAAGCATTTTTACAACAGATGTAGCAATGGGTGCATTTGTAGCAATGGCTACAGGAAAAAAATAAGAGACCACTGCACTTTATTTTTAAATCAGCATCTCTATGAGTATGACAACCATTCCATGCCAGTGTCTGTTAAACTCCTACACAAACACACCTCATTCTGCTTTATGAGGTACTGATTAGGTGATCATATGAATCAAATCTTGATTCAGGTGATCACCTAAAAAAACACGGCTGTGATCAATACTATCCCCTCGCAATGTGACCAGATGGAAAAACACTACTAGAAGTACATCAAAGACACATTTTTTTAAAAAAGTGGACAAGAGATTATTTTTCTTTGAATTATTTAAGTTCTGTAAACATTGCATCATTTCTCTTATTTTGATGTATTATCATTTACTTTAAAATTATGCTTTAAAGAACAATATTTTCATTAGGAAATTAGGAGAAATATTGTCAGCAGTTCTTAAAAACTAAGATGAAGCTGTTCAGTTCAATACTTGCAGCTATAAAAGATCAAACCCGAGAAACTTGCAGTGGTCTTTGCAGCTCTTTCCAGAGCTGTATATTAAATTGAGTCAAGTGAAGTAGATGTTTATTGTCATTTCAACCATATACCCAGTACACAGTGAAATGAAACAATGTTCCTCTAGGACCGTGGTGTAATACAAAAAACAAAAAAAAGAAAAGTGAAATAGTACATTATGGAAAAATGTACTGACTAGGAGTTCTTTGCATTGGTGGTAATAGGAACCAGGGGTTGTGATGTCTCCAACATTAATATAGCCATCTAAGGCAGCCATATCTCCAGGACTATATAGACATATCCAAAATGGCCAGTTAACCTACATATGTTTCCCGTGTTTTTTATGTAGTGCTGATGATAAAAATAATACAATGATAAATTCTAAAAGAAAAGTCCTACACCACTCTGCATTAACCCTTTTTAAAAATATTTTTTAGCCAAAAGCCCATCTAAAAGCTTATATAAAACAGTATGTCAAATATCAGGAAATGGAAACATTTCGTGTAAAAAAAAAAAAACAAAAAAAACTTGGAAAGAACATTAAGCGGCAAAAAAATGCTATTATACACCAGGTAAATTTTTCTGCATTACACATCCATACATTCTGAATGACTTGGACTTAATCAATGAGTTATGCATATCTTTTTATGAATCAAGTGTGAAAAATCAATGGATTCCATTTTAAGTGTTCAAATTGTTCATTGTTTCACAGCAAAGCACTTCGTTTCCCTCTTCAGAGTAAACCAAGTTGGGTTTGAAAAAGGTAAATCAAACTTATTACTATTAATAAGCAGTCAACAAGCAGTTTCATGATGCAAATCTTGCTTGAATTAGCTAATGTGTTTTAGTTATTGCTGTCATGCCTTGTTTGATTATGTTTGAAGATACACTAATCACTGATGGGCTAAGCAGAGAATGCTGCTGGGTCACCTTAAACATCTCCGTTTTCTAGGAGGCTATTTAATGGATTGCTTCTTAATATGGACAGCAATGATTTATGTGGATAGTGGCCCGGTGTGAAAGGGCAGATGGAGTTTCAAAGGTTCACCTTAAATATAAAGAGCCATTAGCCTTAAATTAAGGAATGATATGAGTTAATTAGCAAACTAGCTAATTTGTTATAGCAGGTATAGACAAACACACCAAATTTGTATTCCATTAGAAAGCCAAGGCCAATGCTAAGACTTTGAAACCTCAGGAAATAGTCATTTTGTGGTTAACTTTCTATTGCATTATCAAGAAGGATATCAAACTAGTTCTATTATAAGAGTGGCAGTGGCAGTGCCAATGGTATATGTGCAAAAATATTTACTCATTCATTAATTTGCAATTCTTGAAACACACTGTAGTCTCCTTTTCAGTAAATTCCTTTCAGTAAGGAGACGGTCCCAAGGCAAAAGAAGCAACACAGAAACATAACTAGACTGCATTTCCACAGAGAAAATGCAAAGTGTGCTTGCTCAGATGCAGAGCACAGCATTAGAATTAACATCAGCATTAGTGTTAGCATTAACATTAGCATAACATTAGCATTAGCATAGCATTAGCATTAACATAGCATTTGTGTGTGTGTGTCCCAATACTTTTGTCCATATTGTTCAGTTTAAACAGGTGTGTCTTTGGGGGCGTGGCCTGAGGTCTCATATGAAGTTTAATAAGATTTGGTCACTGTATGGAGCCTGAAAGTTTCTTCTTCTGAAACTTCATTCATTCCAGTGGGGTTAAAAATGACTGGAAGTGAATGGGGGAAAAAAGGGATGAGCGAAAGACAAGGAAAAGATGAGTGCTGGTCATAACCGACCACATTTGTGTGTCGGGGAAGTTGGCCTGAGGTCTCATATGAAGTTTCATAAGGTTTGGTCACTGTGTGGAGCCTGAGAGTTTCTTCTTCTGAAACTGCATTCATTTCAATGGGGTTAAAAATGAATGGAAGAGAATAGGGGGAAAGGGATGAGCGAAAGACAAGGAGACGAGTGCAGGTCATCATGACTGCGTTTGTGTGTCGGGGAAGTTGGCCTGAGGTATCACAAAGTTTGGTGGGTTTTGGACTAAGCGTGTCCGAGCAGGACTATCTGAAAGTTCAGGGTGCCAATACTTTTGCCACATTTTTTCGCCGGGAAACGAACGAATGACAATATATAGCAAAAAGCTGTGAAAAAGCGCACTACTCCAGATCGGGCCCAACAATTCAGAGTTAAAAAAGCCCTGGGAGGAGTAGGGGGCCAAAAAACGGGTGAACGGAAGGAGAAAGAGAAAGATAAAACTTAAGAAGAACAATGGCTGCTGTGTGCTTGAGGAAGCACACTAATTAATCTTAGAAATACTTTGTTTTATATGCAGCCAAAATATCATTACAGTTGATGACGTTGAGGAGCTCTACTTCCCCTGAGAATGTCCCTAAGAAGTTCCTTCAAACATAAGAAACACTTAGTGGAATGCATAAGCATAAATAATTTAGCCATTTAAATAATGACTTGCTGTAAAATTCACAGTGAAGTTAAAGGGGACCTATTATGCAAAGTTTTAATAGGTCTATGGGCTATACAAAACATGTTGATGAAGCTCCTTGCACAAAATCACTCTCACATAAATAAAATAAATATCACCAGCTTAATTCTTGACAGTTTCAGTCCCTTTCAAAACGAGCCGTTTCAAGGCTGTGTCCCTTGTATGCAATAAGCTGTTGCTGGCAACGCCCACCCATCCCATGCTTCAGCTGCACATTTAACTTCTGGATTTTACATTAGAATCCATGTCCTTAACACCAGTGAAAGTGTTTCTTTCTTTCTTTCTTTCCTTCCATCCC
>JBBIGA010085015.1:0-11498 GCA_037576975.1 Alestes dentex | reverse complement strand
GCAGCCTGTCAGTAAAACATTTGTTCACATTTCTTTCATTTAATCTCTTCAGTGTGACAAAGATCAGACAGTCTGACGGGTGATCCAGAGAAATAGGTAAATAAATGAAGTGTGGCTCAAGACTTTTGCACAGTGCTATGCGTCGTTATGTGTTAAATTCAGCAAAAATAATGGTAATCATTATTAGTCCATTTAAAAGTTTGACAATGTAATCAGACCAGGGGTGGCCAACAAACCCCCCACTCTCGAAGCCCACCACCTGGTTCGAGGCGTGAGTTCCTTGAAGTCAACCACACGATTCTCTCATGCACGGACATGCAGGTAATTAGACCTAGTATCCCATTGCTGATTCTTTTATAAAATGCGTCATAAGCCTCCAATTATTCACACCCTGGCTGAGCTCAGGAACCCTGTGGCGCCTCAGTAAATGGAAGATAATGCATGTTAATCCTCTCAACTCAGTCAAGAAGCTTCAAACAATGTCCTACAGAGATGTCGCTCTTCAAAGGCATGGCTTTGGTTGTGACAGTTTTTCTTTTCTTAAAATCAGAACCACACAGTAAATAATAATAATAATAACAATAATAATAACTAGTATAATAATAATAATAATAATAGCTATAATAATAATAGCAATAACAACAACAACAACAACAATAATAATAATAATAATAATTATAATACATTTTAAACTCAATAATAACTCATTTTAAACTCAAGAATATTTCGGACATAGAACAAGAAACAGCATCGAACAGACACTAGTAGCCAAAAACATCCCAATTTACAACAGCAACAGATTACAGTAGCAGGAAAGAGCAAAGAGTACCACTTTACAATAAGACTACTTATATAAACAGTGTACGAATTATGAATAATCCGGTTGTTAATTAAGTTGTAGACAGTTTATAGATCAAAAGTAAGCAGTTATAAACAAGTTACACCAGTTGTCATACACTGATGCAGGTTCACTGTTTGGAAGGTCTCAGCTCTTGTTGCTCAGCTTCATCGGGTCTTTATTAACATGCTACTACCATTAAATCACCAGATCTTCTGAATACTGAGCCTGGATCAATGTATGACAACTGTTATAACTTGTTATAACTGCTTATTAATGATTTATAAACTATCAACAGTCTAACGACCTGTCTTTTAGAAACCCTTTATAAGGGTTGTCCTGTTGTTAAGTGGTACAGAACAAATAGAAGGCAGAATTAGAATAAGATGCATAACACTGAGAGAAAAGATGACATTTTTTAAATTTGTTTTTGTAGGAAGCAAGAGAGGAAGCATTGTCAAGGTTCTGAAGGAGGGAGTTCCATAGTTTTGGCCAAAATACTAAAAGATCTACCACCTACTGAAGACAGTTGAAATCTGGGGACTTTAAGTAAACCAGTTCCAGACGAAGTTAAAGACGAACAAAAGCCCAGAGAGGCTCGTTGTGATTTGATGGCGGAGCTGAAGGCTCTGCAGAGAGAAAGCTAATATCTGCTGATGCAGCAGTTTCTCCTGGACCACCTTTGCGTTCTCTTTCACCACCATAAGCACTTCAGGACTTCAAGATCTGGACAGGCTTTAATTGGCCTAGTTCAGGGCACAACTTTACGAGGCTCTCTCTTCGTATGAAATATTCAAATCCACGTTTCACAGACACAGCTGCATTATTTATGGACTCAAAATGAAAAACTGGGAAAGTTGAGAAAGGCCCTCATCCGGGCTGGTATTATTTCTTTCCTTTACATGTGAAAATCCATCACTATGGCATCGTCTGACCTTTGGTAAGGACATGAGGACCTTTGGCGCTGTTATTTTTCAGACATGCTTCTGTTCATTATGACTATATCTGGCTGTACGTTGGATCTGACAAATTGTGACCTTGGGCACTGTTGTGTGGACCAGAAGGAAAACATCTGCGCAGCCTTTAGCAGATGCTGAGAAGGTTCCAGTGACAGGCGCGATTATTCCATTTTAATGACCCTAAACTAATCCCCATACAATTCCAGTGACAAGATATATGATTCGTGACCGTTTCCTAAGTGCCTGTTCTCTATAAGTCCTACAGAGTTCAGATACACGTCCAATTTGTGAAACCTCTGGTGCTGATTGCAGTGAAATTGACCTCCAACAATTGTGTGCCCCCTTAAAACACAGTGTGTAATGTGTTCTCACATGGGGTTTTTGGTCTGACTTATGAGCCATGGAGAGTTTCTGGGGAGCTTAGCGACTCCTTATTCATTTTATTAAATCAAAATCATGACGCCACATGCCAGAAGGCTCAATGAATGGGGGGCGAATGGAAACGAACAGCTAAAAGCAAATCATTTAAAATGTGTCTAGTCTAGACTAAAAACAAAGTTGTCCTCCGAAGAGGGGAGGTGGTGGGAAAAAAAATTGTTATTGTTTTGCGGTGCTTTTTAAATGCAATTACACAATTACTTGATTAATTACATAGTAATTACATGTATTTGCATTACATTTTTGGATTAACAGTTCCATTGTTTGTTGTCCAAAGACATGGCAAAAATATAATGGATATACATGAATATAAAATAATAATATTTAAAAAAATTAAATGTATCTTGTCATTTCCATAATTGTGGAAAGTGGGAGAGTGTATAATATACCAACTCCTTTCCAAATGGGATTTGGTCAGTAGGAACCTTACTGTCCTCTAGCATCGGACCAACCTGTAAGACATTGCAGAATGACATTGTCCTCACTACAGATCCACTGGACAACTAATTAATCAACTTATTAATTAAATAACTATCATGTAGCTCTACCTTGATGTGGTTTTTAAAGTCTATCATCCTAATAACGCTCTACATTTTGTCAGAAATGTATCATGGCGTTCCCCAAACATTCTTGTTATGATCATTTTTTTTGTTTAGACTATGTAGTCCAGCTGGATGGCGTTTTAAAGAACAAACTCAACATTATGAGACAAATATGTGCTGCGTTTTTGCCAGGCAGGCTTGTTTCAATAAAAAGATCAATGACTGGGTCATTAAACTCCTCCGCCCACCATAAAAAACAATCCTAGCCTCTCTTACATCTTTGGCTTCAGGTCTACGTGTTGGCACAATGGAGTTTAATGCATTGTGCTGCTTTTATGTTTTTATTGCATATGACTTACCGCATATGCATTATTTATACAAACAGGCCTCCTAAAATACCCGGGCTGAGAGACGGAAACGGTATTAATGGCGAGGCCTCTTGGTGCTCCGAGCGCCGATGAATCTGATCCTTCAGCTCCACTCAGTCGAGTGGCGTTATTGTGTCGAGATCTGAGCCAGAGCATCTGCTGCGAGGAGCGTCTCTATAAACTCGGCTCTCGTGTTTTTATTAGCCCAGCAGATGCAAATACTCGAACGGACGGGTTCGGACGCGAGCCCCCGGAAAATAGACGAGATGGGACGGGAAGCCACTTCTATAAACAAACCGCACTCATTAAAGGCATCACAGCCTGGCTAGGCATTACGCCTCCCATTATGCCAAATGCCTCCCTGCTGTGTTCAGGCATGTTCTGCCAGACATGGAGACCAAGCCCGAGAGCAGACGATATTTTGATTCAGATTTTTATCTGTCCTTCAAAGAGGCTAATGGTGACATTTGCAGGCGTGCGGCTCCTGTTCCATCAGTCGGCCCCTATCAAAGTGGCACACCTGCGCGTCGCCTGGTGTTTCTCATCTGAGGATTACAGGCTATAAAGTATCAGGCTTTCTTTTTTTTCCTCACAGGAATGTTAGCAGGTTCAGGCTCTTGAAGGAGCTCCGCGGTTTTCTTTATGCATGACAAGCGCGCAGGCCTTCCTGGTAAACGACCGCCTCGCAGGCCGGTAAACAGCACTTCAAATGCTCTCGCGGTTCAAACAGACGCGGTGTGTAAAAAGCCTTCTCTTGTTGCCGCCTCGGTGACACGGCTGAAAAAGGCGAGAACACAGGTGTTGGCTTTTCAAACACGGGGCTGTTCTTGTTTCACATGCGTCGCGTGGCGTCGTAGTTTAAACGCTCGGCGGCGACAGACAGGCTGCGTTTTAGCTCAGCAGGAACAAAACAACTAGAGACCAACCCAGGGTAAAAAACAAAGTAACAGCATTACAATTACTCGGTTAATCAGATAAATAGTAATAATTTTTAAAACTATGTATTTTCTTAATTTATCTTTACTCACTAGTTGCCAGGCAACACTATAGCACAGTGAGAAGTTCCCAGGGTTCTCCCTGTGTCAGTGTGTGTTTCTGCCAGGTTCTCCAGTTTCCTCCCACAGTCCAAAGACCTGCATGTCAGGTGAACTGGAGATGCCGAATAACCCCTCTGTTTGTTTGTTTACGTTTATGGTTACGGCAGTTAGCAGATGCTCTTATCCAGAGTGACGTACTTCAGTGTTTAAGACATCTATATCTGTTCTTCATACCTGTAGAGCTAAACTAAAATCAACACCTGCTTTTAACCAAGTTACTGCCAGCTAAGATACACACCTTAACAAACCCTGTTTGTGTGTGTGTGTGTGTGTGTGTGTGAGTGTGTGCGACGGACTGGTGTCCAGGGTGTCTTTCCCATGAGTGCTGGGATAAACTCCAAAATAATGACAGTATACAATAAATACTGACCTTTAGTTGCTGGTTCGTGACATCTCTGATCCATCCATCCTGTCACTGCTCGTCCTCTTCTTTTACCTGCATGAATGTCCAGTGAATCGGATCTTCCCAGAAGGTCCAGAATTAGAGCTTCAGTTCGGTTATCTGGGCCTCGAGTGATAGGTGAGGCCTGGTTCAGGGCAAAGATCCATTTGTTTGTTTTCTTCACCAAGGTTCTCTCAAACGCTGCCAGCAAAAAGTTCAAAGCCGTCAGTATTTCCCATCCTCCTTTTTTTATTGTTCAACTTCAAAAAGGTTTGAAGATCTTTTCAAGCTCCTTTGCCGAATACCAATCAGTGTTGTATCTTTTTGACTTGCCGTTAAAAATTGATGAAGACGCAGAAGCGCTTCGCACACGTGCAGCCTAAACGGTGTTATTCTGAAGGTAAATGTGCTTTTGGGGGTGTTTGAGGCTCATTTTGAGCCGCTGGTTCTGCTGCAGGTGTTGAGGGAAGTCCCTCAACAACATGGTTTCAGAACCCCAGTGCAAACATACACCTGGCTTTATTAAGCAAAAGGAAATCCGACACAAGAAACGTCTACTGTGAGCTGCTCAAACGTTACTAAATGGAGTATGGAATCTGTAATCAGCTGCCATGTGAAATCTCAACCCACTTTCTTGCATGATCCTCCCGCAAGTGTATTAGAGAGAGAAACACTTGCACGACCCATAAACTGTGTGTTGAGGCTCATGCACCAGTTTCGTACATAACACACAAATAAAACCCATTTAATCGGCAGTGACAGCTGTAAAAAAAAACCCTCTGGATCAAAGATAGCTTGAAAAGAACAGGGGAAATCAAAAGCCAGCACGTCGGCTGTGTCTGAACCTGAAGACAGTTCTAGACCTTGCTGCCTTTGTCAATTACCTCACCTTGAATATGAGCTTACAAATCAAATCCAGTAGGTGTTCATTGTCATTTCAGCCATTTACACAGCACACAGTGAAACCAAACAACATTCCTCCACGTCCCCAATGTTCCTCCAGGTCCACAACATTCCTCCAGGATTATGATGCAACACAAAGAATGAAAACAGAAACACCACAAGACTACACAAGTGCAGACAAAAAAACTAAAGCTTGAGCTCACAAGTCAAGTAGGTGTTCATTGTCATTTCAGCTATTGTCACACAAACAGTACACCGTAAAACTAAACAGCGTTCCACCAGGACCACAACATTCCTCCCGGACCACAACAGTCCTCCAGGACCACAGCACTCCTCCAGGACCACAACAGTCCTCCAGGACCCGACATGTCTCCAGGACCACAACATTCCACCAGGACCACAATGTTCCTCCAGGACCACAACACTCCTCCAGGACCACAACACAACATTCCACCAGGACCACAATGTTCCTCCAGGACCACAGCATATCTCCAGGACCACAACATTCCACCAGGACCACAATGTTCCTCCAGGACCACAACATTCCAGCAGGACCACAATAATGTACAGGACTAGACGACACCCAGTTCAGTAACAGGAGCAGAAACAGCTCTAATGTAAGTGAATACAGTTTTATAACCGAGTTGATAAGTTTACAAAAATGGAAAGATTGGGGTAAACAGCAATAAATAGTTGTGAAAAAAGAGTCAGTAGCAGCAACAGGGTTAGAAAAAATGTACAGTACATCATAAATCCAGGGTATTTAAGTTGTCTTTGCTGTTACATTAACCAGATTAGCTCGCAGACACTGGTAGCAGAGGATCTGAATCTGATTACAGCTGTGAGTGAAAAACAGCCTGCATTCATCATTAGAAATAAAGTGAAGCAAGAGGGAAATGGCAATGATTTCATTAGTTATTTTAACAGCTGCCGCGAGAACAGATGTTCACCCTGGCGGAAATCCCAGCAGAATACCAGCTAAAGAATCCAGTTGGGACCAGTTGACTTATAGCGGTATAAACATTCAACTAGGTGCAAGCCAACTGGAAACACGAGGATTTCTAAACAGGAGTTCTACTGATAAGGAAATTCCTTTAGAAAACAGCTGGATAATTCAGTTGTGTCCTGTTGGGTCCGTTGCCTGCAGGCTGGGACACTTCCGGTGCCTACTGGTGCATCTCTACTGGTTTCAACTGGTGTCTGGTAACTGGTTTTAGATTAGATTTTAGATTCTAGTTCTGGTTTTAGATTCTAGATTTTAATGTGGTGTGATCTATACAGTATGAGTAATAATACTGTACTCATTCAGATTAGAGCTGGAGCTGCTGTCGATTGTACTAAATGTCGCTTTGTCCGGTTGTTTTGTTGCTCTTGTGTTTTTCGAAGGCTTTTATTGAGAACCTGCTGAATGGGAATGTTTATGGAACCTTATAAAGTGGTTCTATATCACCACGTGTGTTCCAAGTCACAAAACCTTTTACCGGTTCCTGTGCAGACTTTCCTGAAGAATCAACATGAAGCTTCAGTTCCCAGAGCAAACCAGCTCCACATTATTCATGACCTGCTACCTGAGAGACAAGAAGCACAAATAAACATTTGTTCGGGGAGAAAAGCCGCCGCCGTCGGGGAGAAAAGCTTTTTGTCCTCAAATTCAAACGGACTGGACGGCAATTCCACCCGGTCTGAAAGAAAACACAACAAACCAGAGACACCCCGACCGGCCGGTGCTCTCGGGTCACTTTGAATTTTTTTGTTATTATTTTTCTCTGTCTTTCGCTGAGAGAGGAAAGAAAAATGTTCATTTAAAATTCTCTTTTAGCTCGACCTCTCCACACCAGGTGGAGCAGGCAGAAAACTGGGCTTCACAAAAGAGCTTCAAGAGAATTCATGAGAGTCTTCGAAAGGAAAACACACGTTTTGCTGAGCTTCAGGCTCTGATCTGTGATTCAGGTGCTGCTTTAAAGAGACGGAGGATTAAAACAGCAGCAACATTGTCACCGGATCCCTTTACACACAGATCTAACTCGTCTCTGCAGCTCTTACACTGCAGGGTCAGGGTTAGGGTTAGGTTTAAGGGTTTGGTTTAAGGGTTAGGGTCGGGTTAGGGTCGTGTTTAAGGGTTAGGGTTAGGGCTTAGGGTTGGGGGTTAGTATTGGGGTTAGGGTTAGGTTTAAGAGTCAGGGTTGGGTTTAAGGGTTTCGTTTTAGGGTTAGGGTCGGGTTTAGGGATTAGGGCTTACTGTTAGGGTTGGGTTTAAGGGTTAGGGTTGGGTTTAAGGGTTAGGGTTAGGCTTAGTGTTAGGGTTGGGTTTAAGGGTTAGGGCTTAGGGTTAGATTTGAGTTTAAGGGTTAGGGTTGGGTTTAAGGGTTAGGGTTAGGCTTAGTTTTAGGGTTGGGTTTAAGGAGTTCGGGTTGGGTTTAAAGGTTAGAATTAGGGGTTAGGGTTGGGTTTTAGGGTTAGGGTTGGGTTTAAGGGTTATGGTTAGGGTTGGGGTTATGGTTTGGGCTTAAGGGTTTAAGGGTTAGGGTTGGGGTTATGGTTTGGGTGTAAGAGTTGGGTTTAGGGTTATGGTTTGGTTTTAAGGGTTGGGTTAGGGTTGGGTTTAAGAGTTAGGGGTTGGGTTTAAGGATTAGGGGTTGGGTTTAAGGGTTAGGGTTGAGGGTTAGGGTTTGGGTTTAAGGGTTTAAGGGCTGGGGTTATGGTTTGGGTGTAAGGGTTGGGGTTAGGGTTGGGTTTAAGGGTTAGGGTCAGGGGTTAGTGTTTAAAGGTTAGGGCTTGGGTTTAAGGGTTAAGGTTGAGGGTTAGGGTTTGGGTTCAAGGGTTAGGGTTATGGTTTGGGTTTAAGGGTTGGGGTTAGTGTTGGGTTTACATGACATTTAAAACGAGACATTGAGAACTTTGAAAGTGCACAGGTAGTTTATTAAAAAGACAGTTTATACAGACATTACTTTCAGGGAATTTTCCGGCAGCCTCCATCTTGAAATTAAGGCACGACAAGTCGACTGACGAGCATGAACGAACATGTAGGATGGGGCAACTCTGTGTCCTCATATTCTCCATCCTTGCAAGATTTGTCAACTCCTGTTACACCAACTCCAGTCTACAACTAATGGAAGTATTCACATGACTAATCAGCTGTAGTTTCGTTCGTGCTCGTCAGTCGACTTATCGTGCCTTAATTTCAAGATGGCGGCAACCAGAAAATTCCCTGAAGGTGCTGTCTGTATAAACTGTCTTTTTAATAAACTACCTGTGCACTTTCAAAGTTCTCAATGTCTCGTTTTAAATGTTAGGGCCCTCAGAATTCTAGAAATGAAGTGTGGAGCTACTTTTAACCTTGTTAATGGTGTAAAAATAGCAATTTATCTGCACTGGCCTCGTGACGCCCCATGCCCCACCATTATCAGCCTAGTAGAGCCTTGAGGTTAGCATCGGCTAAAAGCGCCGTGTTTTGGATGCGGGGGACAAATGAAGGTGGGATACTTGACAAAAGTTAATACTCATTATCATGTTTCAATATACCCCAGGTCCATTTCACACCGAACTTCTCCTTTAAGATTAAAGGTAGCTCAGGGTAAGGTTAGGGTTTTGGGGATAAGTGTAAGGTTAGTGATAGAGTTTGAGATTCAGTGTTAGGGTTGCTGCAGAACCACAGACCTTCAGAGGTTCTTGTGGAGTCCAGACCTCGATGGGTCAGAGCTGTTTTGGGGGCATGAGGGGGACCAACAGTATTAAACATTAGACCTGTTTTTTAGACATTAGACCTGTTTTAATGTTATGGCTGTTCATGTAAAGTCGTTCATTGTAATTTGAAACCTAGAAGATCTAGTGAAAAGCAGAAGCGTTTCTTGAAAATGTTCTTATTATCTTCTTCCCTCTGCCACATCAATTGAATGTGTCATGAAAGAGATTTTCTTTTTCGTTTGACGTCGTCATTAGCGCCGTGTTCCTTTTGTGAGTCTAATAAAAGCTCAGTGTGAGGCCGAACGTTCAGCCGGGGTCCTCGCCGAGTTGTTTACAGTCCAGTAAGAACGTTTCGTTGATAGGCTGAGCTCGGTTCCAGCACTTTGTCCTCAAAGGACGCCCTGCGTTGTTTCTGTTTATTTATTTATTTAGTTTTGCATCTTGAGGGATGTACTTCGCTGAAAGTGTTTACTCTGGAGGAAGAAATAAATGAGTGTGGAGGCTGGATGACGGAAGCCGACAGGAATCAGGAGGCAAATTGTTTGCCTGCTCAGTCAACTGAGTCACCAAATGAGAACAAAAGAACTTCAGAGGATGAAACACTCTCTCTCTCTCTCTCTCTGTCTCTCTCTTTCTCTCTCTCTCTGTCTCTCTCTCAGTCTCTCTCTCTGTCTCTTTCTCTCTGTCTTTTTCTTTCTTCCTCTTTATCTCATTCTCCTCTTTCATTTTTACTCCCCCCTTTTCTCACTCCATCCTCACTTTCTGTTTCTCTTTCATTATCCCTTTTTCTTTCGTCCATCTCTCTTCCTCCTCACTCTCTCTTCCCCCGCTCTTCTTTTCTGTTTACTGTCCCTCACTCTCTCTCTCTTTCTGCCTCTTTCTCTCATTCCCCTTTCATTTTTTACCCCCCCTTTTCCATGTTCTTTTTCTGCCCCTCACTTTCTTTTTCTCTTTCATCTCTTTTTCTTTCATCCCATCTTTCTTCTTTTCTCTTCTTCTGTCTCCCGCTTTCTCTTTCTCTCATTTCATCTTTTCCTTTCTCTCTCTATGTCTCTATGTCCCTCAACCCCTCCCTCTTCTTTCTATCCAGTCTTTTTTCCTCTCTCTCTAAGTTCCTAACCCTCCTCTCTCTCTCTCTCTCTCTCTCTCTCTGTCTGTCTCTCTCTCTCTTCCACTCTCTGTCTCTCTCTCTTTCTCGCTCTCTCTCTCTCTCTTCCACTCACTGTCTCTCTCTCTTTCTCGCTCTCTCTCTCTTTCACTCTCTCTCTCTCTCTCTCTCTCTCTCTCTCTCTCTCTCTCTCTCTCTCTCTCCCCCTGCTCCCCCGGTACTTTTGCGGAGGTAAATATTTGTTAATAAGAGCTGAAGCAGAGTGCAGATCTGTGGAAATGAATGGAGTTTATGAATACAGATCATATCTGAGGTCTTTAATTAGCCCCATCTTCCAGAGAACAAAACCAGACTCCGGTCTTCTTTAGCCAGATCTCTTTAGCTGACCTTTCGGAATATACGAGAGCATATTATCCTTTTACTGAATTTTTAAAAGTTGCAATATATCATATTATTCCATAGAAGCAGATTCTTAAAAGGTATGTTCGATAATCAGATAAGACTTGGATCTGGATTCGCAGATTTAATGGCATACAAACAACATACATAAAAACTCTGTTTGTATGAATATTGTCCTATTTTGAATTACGTATAGAGGCTTCCAGGTAAATCTCAGACTGGGAAATGTGGGGGGAAATTATTTATAATAGTAAATAATACTATTGGTTCATTTTCACTTTCAGTTTTGGACTCTCATCAGGTATTTTAGCTCGTTTTTGGAAGCTCCTCATGTTAAATGTTAGCATAAATACTGATATATTGTGTTTCAGAAACTACCTCATTTAAAATCAATTTTTGAAATAAATGAATTATAATATGCTCTTTAAGTAAAACAAATCCATGAGGAGAACAAGCATTAATATTTTATAGAACACAGATATGTCTGGTTGGATTGAGCAACCATAGCTGATAGTTAATGATTGTGGGTAAAACTGATGTGCCGTAGAGTCAGTACAGAGATTTTATTTCCCAAACCCTATGGTGCAAAAGTCTTAAGCCACCAATGCAATCTGAAAAGCATCTAGTTGGCATTCATATAAAAAACAGGATTTCCATCCTTCCATCCTCTATCAATCATGGATCGGCCCCCAAAGCCCAGATCTCCACATTACTGAAGCAGCGTGGACCCTCTGGACAGAACAGAACAACAGACAGAGACGCCCAGAGAAGAGCTTTGGA
>JBBIGA010084984.1:0-11499 GCA_037576975.1 Alestes dentex | reverse complement strand
AGACACGGAGACAGGGAGTACATGAGGGTAAACCTAGAATTCAGGGGACGAGGACCGGGAAGGGCGTGACGGGGACGTGGTGACCGTCACAGCACCCTGCCTTTTCACTGTTAAAGGCTGTCACAGGGGTAAGAGCAAAATTGAAGTGAACTGATCAGTTCAACTGATCAGAGGAACATTAAATTACATAAAGGTTGCCAATGTTTATAGCATCATTTACAACCACTTTCTATTAGTAGTATTGCATTTCAGTAACTACCAATCTATTTCTATTGTTAAAAACGTACTATACAGTTTTGTAAACTTCCATGCTGCAGAGATAAAAGCTTGCATTTTTTTTTTTATCAAGGCAGAATTTTCGTCTGTGATTCGACAAAACTTACTGTTAAAATGACTATATTTCATACGGTTCAGCATGACCCATGGAAAAGGCAGCAGATGGCGCTATAAGAACATATTATGATGTTCAGAAGGCGCATATCCAGAGCTTTTTCTGGAAATGGATATTCAATACTGAAGCAGAGTGTGTTATCAATTGATAGGGCATGTTTTTCCACACTAGTCACTAGGGAGACCTGCCAGCAAAGAATGGGACCCAGCCCTAATACTTCAAGCTCGTAGTCTCCCTCGCAAATGTCGATCATAGTACAAGATGTTTATGCAAAGATACAATGAAAGAGAGTGGAGTAGACTTGTCATGATTGTCTTTACAAGCTGAAATATGAAGTGTTGAAAATGAATAACGCTCAAACTCATGATATATATAAACATTAACATTAACAGTTAAATCATGTGTGTTTGTGCAAGGAAATCAGTTTTGCCAAACACTGGGATAGTATGGAATATTTTGCGTACTATATTTAAGAAAATGCGTACTATATTTAAGAAAATAACGCAACCCATCCAACTGTTTTCTCATCTGTGATAGTTCCCCATCTCCCCTCAGTCTGATTTTTGCCTGTGATAGTTCTTGGAAGTGGAACCGGCCAAACATTTTTGCCACCTTTTTAATATGCCGCCCCCTTTCCCATTGTCTCTGCTATGTGTTTCTGCTTACGTGTTTGTACGTACGAGCTTTGTGTTCTATCTGGCACCAGCTGGAACCAATAAACATTTTTTTTGAAGAAGTTGTGATCTGATGTGATCTGAATTTTTCAGGAGGCTCCATGTCAACTTTGGTTTTAATTTTGCAAGTTTACTTTTTGTTCTTCCATTTTAATATGTGCCAGATTAATTCAAGTCCCTTTTAACAGGAAACCTAATCGGCACTATGCTGTACCTAGCACAGTGAGGAGCTTTTAGGTTCTCTTGTGCTTAACCAAGCTCTGAACTTCTAAAATGCGTATTTCCTTGTTCCTCCCTTTTACTGATGGGCAGATCTGAGGGTTATTAGTTCTGAACTGATTCCACTAAATACCCTAATCTGCCTGCTCCTAAAATGCATTGTGGCCTTTTCAGCTACAATCTGTAGTGTCTGCCCTGGTGTCTGCTTTTTTTGTTTAGACCTTTCAACACCTTCACATTTTGTTTTAAGAGGCTCATGTCATAGAACTGAGTTCTTCTTTCTTGAAAAATTGATTGCAAAAACATTATGTGTCACAAAAAACAATTCCTGTACATATACATTAGTTTCACCTGCCTATCTTTGTTGAAGATGTAGTGTGTACTTCTGCCTGGACTACTTTTTGAATTGATCACAGTGCAGCCAATCAGAGCAGAAGTCATTAAAAGTCAGTAAGCTGTTTGGCATATTTATTATTACATTATGGTAAAAGCTTGATTTATCAATAACGGATCTGTGTTACAACTATATAGGTTTGCACTGGAGGACCGTGACAAATAAACCAGATATTCTTGATTACTCATTTCTGGTTCAGTTTTGTTTTACACTTTGTTTCTAGACACTGTATTTCTTAAATGCAAGCTCATCTGTTTATTAAATGACCTTGTTCTACCTTCTATGAACATGTTGTATATGATGTGAATTAGAGGCCTGTGAATGAGCCCCTTTCCTACAGTAAAATTTTTGTCCAATAATCTAAAAACTATGCACCTATGAGCCACTACAAGATGCCCTTATCCTGTATCTACACTCACTACTTTTGTCAGCTTTATTTAGCAAATAGGTGTCCTTTGTGGTTTAGATTAATGGACTGTATTTCCCTGGATCATTTCTTAGCCTGCTCTTCTCTGGTCAGGATTTCCACAGGACCACTGAGCAGGTATTATTTGGAAGGCAGATAATTCTGTGCACAGTAAAAAGAGTTGTTAAGATGGCTAATGAATATAGATTTAAGGTTTGTAGATGTGTGTCCACATCTACAAACCATCTACAAAATCACAGTGTAGAGTAAAAGGAAAACAATGAAGTACAAATGCTTCTGCTGGTCCATTAGAATGTAACCATCAAGAATGAATGTTGTAAAAGTTGATATGTTGTCCATAGGACTGTATGAAAGAAGAAACAAAATGAGCATATTATGTTACACGATCATAAACATTAACAAGTCTAATCAGATCTATTTTTTCTAACCATATTTTATAACAATCTGTTTCGTTTGGGATACTTCATATAAAGGCAATCCAAGTGCTCCAGATCTGCATGGTAGAGGATAAAGGCATAGTACATTTGTGGGCACAGTAATGAAATATGTTTTAGATATTTTACAAACGATTCAATTAAAAGGATTGTTATTTATTTTCATCCCACCAGTAAGTACCAACTAACCATATTCTGTCACTTTGATTCTAAGACGTTCTACATTGTGAACTAATTATACAGCTTTTACATATGTATTTCTGCACATAATTATTCAGAACATAATTATTCATGACTATTGCTATTTTCAAAAGAACAATATATCTGAGCTTAAATACACAGATTCTTTATAATTTGTTAAGAATTACTGTATGCTGCATATCCCTACACTGGTATAGTTGCTGTACTAACAACCATGCAATGTAGATATTCAGGTTTAAGAATAACAATACTTTTTCATATAAAAGAGTACCATCACTATCATTACTTAAATACAGTTACCTAATCTGTGAAGTACATAATAAAAGAAAAAGAGACTTTACTTCAGCTGGTGTTTAAACAGGAGAATAAATTGTTTTGCTCTCCAACGTACTTTTATAGCTCATCAAAATGGGAAGATCTGTAAAGTTTCTTGTGACCTGTCAAATATCCTGGGGGCTACTGCAGCGCTAGTTATGCTGTTTTCATAGTGTGTTGCTGGTAGTGCTGTAGTGCTGTAAGTCAATAATTAGTGACTATTCTTATTATAGGTGAAAACTGGTACATCTTCTCCTGCAGTTTTTGATATTTTGGAATGGTTCCAACACTAAAACTTTAAATAATATCCAGTGTGTCATTTCTGTATACAGCTTTTAGATTGGTTGATCAGTGGCTGAGTGCTTATCATTTAAATTAGAAAATGCTTCCCATTGACCAGTATGGTGGAATTATCACGCCACTCTGAGCTAGGCTGAGCAAAACACAGCATTTGTAGATACAAACCCCATGACCAGAATGAGTCAAAAGTGTGTTTGTTTGAGCGTTTAAGTGAATCAGCCATTTTTTTGCTCAGACATTTTTTCTCTGCTGTTTCAATCTCTTTATGAATAAGGAAACGATCTGTTGGTGTAAGTTAAAGTGGTTTAAAGTGAGCTTTTGAGCTGTGGCCTTGCGTCCCCTTCACCGATTTTCAGTCGCTTTATATGCACTTTTAATGGAGGTTATTCTAAACCCATTAAAAGTGCATATCTGCCCAAGTGATTAATGTGTTGCACTGGGGAGTGAGAGAATCAGAGTTGGTGGTTCAAATTCCACTGTGGGCAGAATTTTTGTTTAGTTTAGTTTTGTTTTTGCATGCAAACATTTATTGTTAAAATGGCCATTAAGAGGCTAAAGTAGAGATCAGTTATGAAAAGAAATGTGTATCACCTTGTTTTTGCTTTTTTTTTTGAGCAATCCTCGTTCCTTTAGCATAAGCCAGCTCACCCACAGACCAACAGTCCACTTTTAAGGGAACTAATTTCCAAAATGCCCCCAGTATGAAGAGTTCAAGGTGTAAACAGAGAGCTTCAGAGTGGGTTTGGTGTAAAAGTTTCCTTTCTGGAGAAGCTCAGTGAGTCAGAATTGTTCACAGTGGTGGGGAATGGAACCAGACATCCACCTCTAAAAGCTCTCTCACAGATCTCTGTAAATAAAAGTTAGTGGCACCAGAATGTAACTGCTGCACCATTAATGACAACCTAGCAACACCATAGCAACCACCTAGCAACAACCACAGTTACCATAGCAATCGTGCAATCACACTTTGTATTTCCCTAGGGAAATGCATTCTAGTTGTTATTCATCATCTATAATAACTATCAATGGCATCAAAAACTGAATGTAAAACAATTGGTTTGTGAAATTTACCTAGAAATTGACAGTTGTTAGGATTTTTACTAGGGTGGAACAATATCTCATTTTCATGTTCTTGACTAAACTCGACTATCTGCCAATATGGATTCCAAACGGATACTGTGTTTTTCCGTCTCTTAAACGACTAAGCTGTTAAAAATTCATTTGTCTGTATGCACTTTGCATCCAAAATGGCTCCCTATCTCCTGTATAGTATGATATTCTACACCTTCTACACCACTATAGTACGCAGTTTGTCCATTATGGAAGTCTTGATACATGGCTGAATCACTAATGGCTCTTTGTTAAACATAACCAAGATTCAAGATTCTTTATTTGTCACATAGAGTACATATCAAATACTTAACAATAAAGAGAAATTTCAAGAGGCTAAACTAAACAAATAATAATATACTGTGAAAAGAAGTACATTCCAAATAACATTACATATGCTATAGACTGTAATGTACAGGGCAGTGAAATGGCCTGGTTGAGAAGTCTTATAGCCTGAAGATGGAAGCTCCTTCTGAGCCTCTCTGATTTGGACATAATACGTCTGAAGAATTTGCCTGATTGCAGCAGGTCACACAGACAGTTACTAGAGTGAGACAAATCTCTGATGATCCTAGTTCCTCTGATCTTGCATCTTCTCTTAAAAACGTCCTGCAAAGAGGGTAGAGCTGATCTGGTGCAGTGTTCTGCCGTCCAGATCACTCTCTGTAGTCTCTTAATGACCTGTACAGAGATGCTTCTAAGCAAGGAAAACACTGCCTTTTTGTACTATGCTTGAATATGTTCAGTCCATGTCAGATACTTGTGAATGTGAAGTCCTAAGATATTTGAAGTTGTTCACTCTCTCCACTCTCCACCGCAATCCACTGCAGTCACTGCAGTCACACTGATGTTGAGGGGGTGTAGGACCGCTACTGTATCTTACTGAAGTCCGCCACCAGCTCCTTGGTTTTGCTGACTTCCAGTTGAATGCAGTTTTTCTGACACCACAGTGTCAGGTTCTCCAACACCTCCTTCTTGTCACACACACCAGAGCACGTGAGGTCAATCGGTCTCAAAAATGACTCATGTCTAGAGTATAAAAACAGGAAGTTCCTTCGCGAATGCCTGTGCGCCTACTGCGCCTCCCCAGACTATCACCGTGCCATCTGCCCCCTCCGCCCGGGAAACAGCCAGACCAGGTGAAGAGGGGGAGGTCTTCGCCTGGTCCGATGGTAGCTACTTCATGGCTTCCAACCATTTCCCGATTTAACATCCAGGTATGTCTCCAGCTGAACCACCAACAGATTGTGGCCACTGCCTTCGTTGATTCGGGGGCGGCTGGAAATTTTATCGATCAGGCTTTTGCTGCTCAGTTGGGGATAGAATCTGAGGTGTTATCTCAGCCTGTTAAGATCACCGCCATTGACGGTCGTCCCCTGGCCACCAGTCCCATCACCCGACGCACCAAACCCATCAGCATGTCTCATTAAGGTCACACGGAGTCCATTCAATTTCTCCTCACCTGTCTCACCTCACCTCCTATCATCCTTGGACACCCGTGGCTCCTCCAGCATGACCCCCTCATTTCATGGACCTGGCACAAGATTCTTCAATGGGGACTGACCTGTCAGGAGCTGTGTCTCCTGGCAAAGGCTGAGACGTGCTCTGGGGAGTCCGAGGCCCTCAACGTCGACCCGTATCGTGACCTGGCTGGTGTGTTCAGCAAGCAGAAAGCCATCTGACTCCCGCCTCATAGCCCATACGACCTGGCCATTGACCTCCAGCCAGGTATGGTACCACCCCGCGGCTGTCTTTACTCTCTATTTGCAGGGGAGCAGAAAGCCATGGATGACTACATCTCGGAGGGTCTACGTCAGACCCTCCAACTCCCCTGCCACAGCGGGGTTCTTCTTCGTCAAAAAGAAAGACGGGGGACTCCGCCCGTGTGTCGACTATCGAGGGCTCAGTAACATCACCATCAAGAATCGACATCCTCTTCCACTTACTAACACCGCCCTAGACACCCTCTCTGGTGCCAACATCTTTACCAAAATGGATCTGCGTAGTGCCTTAAACCTGGTCCACATCAGAGAGGGTGATAAGTGGAAGACGGCGTTTATGACACCACCTGGCCATTATAAGACCTCGGTTATGCCTTTTGGATTATGTAACAGTCAGGCTGCGTTTCAAAGCTTTATCAATGATGTACTCCGAGACTTTTTGGGAAAATGGTGCTTTGCGTATCTAGACGATATTCTCATCTACTCCCGCACCGAAGCTGAACACATTCAACACACATCTCTCTGGATTTTGTTACTGGGGTACCGGTGTCCATGGGGAAGAACACCATTCTCACTATCACCAACCGTTTTTCCAAGGCTGTGCACCTGGTGGCTCTGACCGGACTCCCCTGAGCTAAAACCACCACCAAACTGGTCATCGAACATGTAGTCCACTTGCATGGGTTCCCCCAGGACATCGTCTCGGACAGAGGGCCCCAGTTCACGGCCAAGTTCTAGCAGGCCTTCTGCCGTCTGATCAACGTCACCACCAACCTCTCCTCCGGGTACCACCCACAGACGAATGGTCAGACGGAGCGGGCCAACCAACAGCTGGAGCGCTTTCTCCGTTGCTTTGTGGTGGATCGACAGCGCTCCTGGGAACGCTACCTCGTCTGGGTGGAACTCTCCAACAACCTCCTCAAGCCCTCCACCACCGGACTAGTTATGCCCTTTCGAGGTATGCTGTAGGTACTACCCTTCCATGTTCAACCATCAGGAACCGGAAGTGGAGGTGCAGGCAGGTACGCAGGTGCTGGCAGGTTTGGAACAGCACCAGGGAGTCCATACTGCGCGCCAAAGCTCACTATACCAGACAACACCACCGCCGGCACACTCCGGGACGATTGTTCCATGTAGGTGACAGGGTTTACCTCTCCACTCAACACATCAAGCTGCACACAGAGTCGAAGAAACTCTCTCCCCGGTTCATCGGCCCTTACAAGATCCCTCACCTCATGGCACACCAGACTGAAAGATGACTGAAACAGGCAAACCTCCCTCCTCCCGTCCTCACAATGTTCTACAGGGGCACCATAGAGAGTGTCCTGACCAGCTGCATACCTGTTTGGTACAGCAGTGCCAGTGCCACTGACTGAACATCATCGGGGTGTATCTCCTTGCACTTCTTTCACAAGCACTGCATTGGAAAGGCCTTCTGCATTGTGCACGACTCCTGAAACCCCTCACATGGACTTTTCACACTGCTCCCACCTGGCAGAGGGTATCACAATATTGGTTATGAAAATACCAACTCGCTTCATGGCAATGAGTAAGTGAGTAACCCTACATGATATGTGTAAGTGTAAATGAAGATGAGCACTGACATTTATTTTACATTACTATTTGTTTTAGAAGTGCATAAGTGCATACTGCTAATAATCAAATGTTACCGTTCTGCCAGGGAAAAGGCCACAGATCAATGGTATTTACCATTTTATGCTTCCAGGTGGTCTGATGTTGTCCTAACTTTTACAACAGTTATGCCCACAGACAAGACAGCCAGTTATGGAAATACAAGAAAGAGTTAGTAGCCTGATCTCAATGGGCATTTGTGTAATTAGGATCGTGCACTGATTTATATTTTTATTTTAATTTCCGTTTTTAGTATGTGAAATGAGAAATGTGATATGCTTACAGTCTTTAGCTTCTTTGATTTGTCCTCGTCAATTACATATCAAAGAGGAATGAGGCTTGCACCAATATACAGACATTAGGCTTTTACTGTAAAAATTCTAACACTGTTGCATTATCAGGAATTCTTGAGGGAGGTCTTTATGGCCATAGTCTGAACTCATCCTCCAGCCTCCTGTTACTGTCCACCGAGGGCTCAATTTGTTGACTTTGTACTAAGGGCTCCTCGGAGGTTACTTTAAATTGGCTTCTTGGGAATGGAAACATTGGCCAAAATAATGCCCTCTGATAAACATGTTTATCTGCTCACTTGTTTATGATACTGTACCACATGTCCACCGCTACCCTGTCACCACTCGAAAGAGAATTACAAAGTAATCAGTGCTGGTCAACAACAAAGCAAATGTAATTAATCATGTCATCAGACTTTCATCCAAGTTTTATATTTATGCTTTTCAATTCTAAAGACCAAAGTATTTAAAAGTGCCGTGTGTCACAAAATATATGTATATATGATAGGAGAAACCTAAATTATTTTAAGAATTTAATGCAAATTATATACATGAGAGAAAAAGGAATGTTGTAAGAAAAATGAGAAATCTGCATTATCTTTCCATGTCTATTTCTGAGTGAATCATGTTGTCACTCTGAATAAAGAGGAAGAGAAATGACGCAAAAACTCCTGAATTCTTTCCTCATTGATAACCTTTTACTGAATAAGGAAAAGCCCACAGTCTCTCCCTACTGGGTCAAGCCGGTAGAGCAACCACCTTTACCCTTTTAAATACAGCATTTTAGTAGAAGACCCAAACAGAACATTCCTGTATATATATAGTGCAATTACAGCTGAAACATTACTTACCCTGTTTTAACATTCATTTTAACATTTTAACACTTGTTAAAACATACATTAAATTATTTTCAATTCCTCAATCTATCAACCTTTGGTGCACCAGTTAAACTGAAAAGCAAAATAGTTTTAACATGTCACAATCATAGCAATAGAGAGGGTCTCTGAGCCTCTGAATGTTTACACGCATTTAGTGTTCTGTACCCAATTTTTTTGACCCCACACCAATTTTGTTAGATCCTTCATAAAACCACTACCAAACACTGGGATTCAGAGGCCAAACCAAGACATGACTGGGGAGCTGTCAATGTCTTTGGATTTCCATTCAGTAGTGATTGTTTCCTTGTTTCTCTGGCCAGCTGGTGGAAAGTTATCCACACCTGATAACTGCCCTACAGCAATTACTACAAATTCTGCTCTCTGGCCTTCACCAGTATAAGCCTAATTTCACACTGCAAAATCAAGCTATAATGCTGACTCAATTCATTGAGGCACATGTTGAACACTATTAGCCACAGCTATAGCACAATTTTATCCCAGTTTTTTCATTTTTTTCATGACTAGTTGCCATTTGTTTGTGGTTCTATATAAACACAAGTTATTCTTCTTCTTCTTCTTCTTCTTTATTCTACATTATTGTTATTATATGTTATTATTATTATCATCCTTATGATTACTTTGTTGGTCATACCTTATAATGCCATTTCATAGTTGATATGGAGCATTACAGATGTGAATAAATGGCATCCAAACCATTATTATTACTTTTTCACTACTTCAAGTAAAAAGAGCCAAACCACTACTGTAGAGGGACAAGGTGGAAAAGATCAGTTTTCTTACTGAATTTTTCCCAGCAAAGGGTGAATGTAGTGGAGTAGAGAAAGTGTATTTTAAGTGCATTCTGTGAAGATAAAATGTGGTGTACTGAGACAGCAAAATGATCTCCACAGTTATACAACCTTCTCTTATGTAAAAAGTAGTCAGTGTTGTATGTTTTTTGTTTTATTTAATGATGTAATGTTGTCTGTTGTGTCTGAGTAAGTGTGTGTCACTGAGAATGCTGAAGTTGTAGCAACAATAGACAGAAGTTTGTTGTATTTTTCTTAGTGGAAATTTATAAAATTAATTCTGTATCATGTCAGAGGAGCAGAGGAGAACATACTGTAGCTTGTTATAATCACATATTATATCTGAATTATATTTGAAATGAGGCAAACTGCATCAACATGCCATTACGAATGAGCTTACAAAATTGCATTAAGATTGATGATTTATACAGACATGTATTGGCTGCTGAATGACTATTTGTGGCCAATTTGTATAGTGAGTCAGATATAACTTTAGCATATGTGAGCAAATATGAGAGAGAGGATCCTTGTGTTTCAGTTTATAATACTGCTTTAAAATGACTTTTACCTCTTAAGAAAGCACACTGTAACACTGCATTGATCATTAACTGGTTACTATAATCTTCATTTTATAACACTGTTGCAGATCATTATTCATTCATAAGAAAAACACAGTAACACCTCATTCATTAGTAATGACTTAAATTAGTTATGTGTTCAATTTTAAATAATTTGAACTCATTTTAGGAAGAAAGCGGGTACAACTTATTTAGTATCTAAAACGCTGCTCATTTATTTGTTCATATTTAGAAGATTTTGTAAGTATGGTTCACATACAGTGAATCATGCATTCACATTCAGTGAACCATGCATAAGATAAACAAAAATATTCTAGACACTAGTATTTTAGCCATGCCCTGTTTGTGGGCTGATTAGTGGTCTATACTACCAAATATGAAAAAAACATGAGGTTACATGTCTAAAAACACAAGAGGGACTCTGCTGAGTACAATGTGGTGTGATGCATTTACTCCCTGAATACAGGCCTCTGAGAATATATTTTTATGTTAAAGAAATAAAAAAGATAATAACATGATTTTGGACACTGTTGAAACGTGATGAAATGGGCAAATTTATCAATTCATTAGGTGGCATGTACTGTTTGTTAGATCAGTAATTAACTAATGGTTGGACGATGGTTGTCTTGAATGAGGAACCCAACTGACTAACTGACCTGATTGGGAACCCAAGATAGTACCTCCGTAGCTTCCCCAGTCGACTAAGTACTGGGTGCCACGGCCATGGTTTCACGATTCGAGGATCTGCTGGACAGTGTAGGCAGGACCACCATCAATGATCCAAGGCGGTGGAGGAGCAGGAACTAGGGGAACCATAGGTGAAGTGAGTACGGGCTTGAGCTGTGATGTGAGCACATGACACACAGGGAACCTTCTGTGTGTCTTATGCAAATAACCTAACCTTTTAGAAATGAGTGAGATATCATACAACATGTAAAGACAGGCAGTGGTCCAACAGTGCTCTAAGATAGGTGTAAAGGCAGGCAGTGGTCTGGCAGTGGTCAAGATCACAATTTTTAAAGGGGACCTATTATGCAAAACTCACTTTAAAAAAAAAACCAAGTTATAATAGGTCTATGGGCTTTACAAAACATGTTCGTGAAGTTCTTTGCACAAAATCACTCTC
>JBBIGA010084962.1:0-11500 GCA_037576975.1 Alestes dentex | reverse complement strand
CCCCAAGTTGCTCCAGGGAGACTGCCCCCTGTAGTTAGGGAATGGAAGTCGCTTTGGATAAAAGCGTCTGCTAAATTTTGTAAATGTAGATGTCACAAAAACACTTAAACCTTTACTGGCAGGGGGCAGGGGGCAGGGGGGCACTTTCCTGCCCTGGGCTCGCTTGGTAAGGGTTTGAGATCTCTGTAAAGATGTAGCAATAATCACTATATAAGTAACATGCAAGCAGTTTGAATAAACCAACCATAAGCGAAAACGATGTCCAGCAGCAGAGGTGTTTTGAGTTCAGCGGAGGGTTTCTGGTGCAGGTGGTATGACAATGCCCGCAAAAGTGGCACTGCTCGTCGCCCCTGGGATGCTAAGGCTAGTGCCACGCTGCGGATGTCATCAGCACTGAACTTCTCAGCCAGCTCCAGGGCCTGCTCCGGACGGAAGATGGGTCAACATTAGACATCATGTGTAAGCAGGAAGCAACTGATATTAAGGCAGACATGGCTGGAAAGGGGACCCCGTATACTGCTGTTGCCAGGAAACCTTGCGTCTAACTTCAGAGAAGAAGAAAAACTTTGACTAGGGCTCTCACTATCGATTTGATTAGTAACTGAGTACTACAGATTTTTTACAACTATTCAAATAATCTTATACGCAATTTATAACAAACATTTAATTTGACTTAGATACGTACAATTTGAACCTATGAACACATGCATATCTGTGAGATCCTGCTGGTGTGGGTTTCATCCCTTTCCGTGGAATGACAAAAGCGTAAAAAAGGTAATTATTTTATCAACATAAAACTCGAATATTCTTATTGAGTTGTTGACAAGAATGCAGTGCAGAACAAAGTATTTTATGTATTTTCATGTAACTTTCAGTACTTGCGTTTACCTTATCTTCCAGTTTGTCCATTAAGGATGGCGACTGATGTCCAGTGCGGCCCATGAGGACACTGATCGTTCGTGGGTCACTGATCTCTGTCCAGCGCAACTCTAGCTGCTTCAGCACGGCTGAGATCAGGGCCTCGTCCACTTTCCTGCCAACAAACAGACATTGATCTTACTAGAACAGCTTTATAGCCAAGCCCTTCATGCGTTAACACTAACGAATGTTAATGAAGGAAACTCAATTGCTACGTAACGGCTAAGTGGGATAACATGAGGTCATTGGCATGCACTGCTTACCCCTGTCTCTGGTGGACGGACGCCCAGTTCACTAGGAAGGACAGCTGGCGGTAGGTGAAGCGCCGAAGCCTCCACAGTGCCTCAGTCTGGAGAGAGCGCAGCACTGTAGCACTGGGGGGCAGACCCAGGCTGGAGAGTGAGTACAGCAGAGATACCAGTGTACCATTCCATATCACAGACACCTAGCACAGGACGAGAAGAGAGCGGGAAGATCAGCAGCATCATCAGACTTCCATGCTCTTACTTGCCAGCTTAACCTGGTAATTAAGTAATGGGCTCTGTCAGGTGCAAACAGTGCTGGCCTGTGGCCTTCTAGTCCTTGAACTGAGGACACCTGTAATAGAGGATGGCTTACACAACCTGTACATGAACAGATCTCTTTAGAAGAGAGGCTATCATTACCTGAGAATTGACCGTCTCTAGCAAGTCCACACACCGAGGGTCCTGCAGAATACCTGCGGGATCTGCTCCTCCTTTCTCTGCCGCCAACCGGCTGAGCTGGATAAGACACACTGCCGCCTGATTGGGCGAACCCCCCAAGTCTTCCCAAGCCTGCAGCACATCTTGTTGAGTGGCTGCCTTCTCAATGGCCACATCCAGTTCTGTGCGTTTAAATGGGATTTGTGGCTCCAGCTCTTGGGTCTTTCTGAGGTCTTGGCACAGCGGTCTAGCAGCATGTCTGATCCTGGAGTGGGACCACAGTGGCTCTGCTGGCTGGGCCGAGGGCAGCTGCAGGCGGGTGGCAGACGCAGAAGCTTGGGGGCACCTAGACAACAGGCGAGCCCATCGTCCCAAAACCCTGGCCGTCATCTTTTGGACTTGACAGCTGACCAGTCACGACTCACCAGTCTACATCCACATGTCGCATAAACAACTGATACAGGAAAGAAGAGGAAGAGGAAGAGAGAGAGAGGGGGAGAGAGGGAGAGTGGGAGAGAGAGGGAAGTGAAATCAAAAAAGGAAAGAAACATTAGGGGAGAGTCTACTGATGAGGTACAAATGACATTTGTGTATGTTCTGTGTAAAAATTAAAACACTGCAAGGCAAAGCACCGAGAGCAGCTTATTGAGTTAAAGCATTGGGGCATGCGGTGTGGGTTCAAATTCTAGGACTGCCAGTGGCACCACTGAGGTACCCTTGAGCAAGGTACCGTCCCCACACACCGCTCCACTGTACGCTGCTTCATTGTGGTGTGTTCACACGTGACTATGAGAGAGCACTTTACTTTACCTCACTGTGATCATGCCCACTGTAAATAAAAGTAATTTCACTAAACATACTTAAAAACACAGTGATTTCTCTGCATTTAACCCATTCATCAAGTGAAGCAGCGGGCAGCCAGCGACACAGTGCCCGGGGAGCAGTGTGTGGGGACGGTACCTTACACAAGGGTACCTCAGTGGTGCAACTAGCTGTCCTGGGATTCAAACCCATGGCCTTCTGATCACAGGGGCAACACCCCAACCACTAGGCCACCAGCTGCCCAGTCATTATCTGATAACAGATGAAAACAGTAAGATTGTCCAAAGCACCTGGATGAACGATTACTGTCCTATTGGTCAGGGAGCTGCCTCTTCTATCAGAAGGTTGTGGGTTCGAATCCCAGGACTGCTACTGGGACCACTGTGGTACCCTTAAGCGGGGTACTGTCTTCACACACTGCTCCCCGGACGGTGTGTTCTTGGCTGCCTGCAGCTGTTCACACTGTGTGCTGTGGTGTGTTCACGTATGACAAAATCTTCACTTTAAAGATCTACAGAGAGGTCTTCTCCTCCACAGGACCAGTCTGACCTTGCCGGCTGAGGAGGAAGAGCCATCATTTCACTGTCAGCTTCTGAACCGACTCACAGCACGCTTCACTATCTTCACACACAGGACTAACACGTTAATGACACTAACCGCCGTGTCTAATATTACCTTCTCTCTGCGATTTTCCAGAAGATCCTCCACTTTCACATGGAGCCACCACCAATAGTCGCCTTAAAACACCGTCACTCTAACGCTGAGGGCTCAGGGCGCGTCACTGGTGCGCGACAACCAGGACTCTTAAACACTCTTAAATACTCTTAAACATGTCTGTGAATAATTTTACAGAGTTAAGTGATCACATCTTGCATCTAACATTAGAATTTTTAAAGTATAATTTCATAGACAATATGTAAACATATGAGACATAAGAACTTTTATTTTGAAATTGTGAGAACCTTTCATAATATAATATAATATAATATAATATAATATAATATAATATAATATAATATAATATAATATAATGTAATATAATATCATACAATATAATATCATACAATATAATATGATATAATAGTGTCTAAAATACTGAGACGCCTCCACTCGAAGGTGAGTGTATACTTTGGAAAGAATATACTTTGTTTTCAATCTGCTTCAATGAATAAATGAACGAACAAATTATACGTTGCTGTATGTACGTAAATATATGAAAGGTTTGAAAAAACAAGAAAGCCCAAAGACTTCACTTGACTACTGTTCGTTAATTCCTGAAGACTTTAATTAAGCTGTTTTATTGCTTTTGATTGTATTTAAAATACAGAATGCTTGACTAATTTAAAAAATGGTTTCAAGCTCCTCTGTGTGAGTGGAAGCAGTCTTCCACCTAAGGTCCAAGCAGAAGACGAAGAACTTTAAGGTGTACTTGAGCTGCTCCATAAACAGAGAGAACGTTTTAACCCCTGCTTTCCTTTTCTCTACTCTAGTTCAAAAACACCTTGTAAAGACACCACTTTCTTTCCTGGAGCCAGAGTTTCCAACACCTTGCACTGTCGCACTGTAGGTGGCACCAAAGGTCCAGTGGTTCTTGAAGACCAGGAGAAGAAGAAGCTGGTGCCCCCATGCTTGCTTAAATGCAGTGTTCAGTCCCAAGTTCTGAACCTTCTTGTGCCAAAAACAGGGAGAAAAATCAGTTTAGTCAAAGGGACACCTCCCTGGTTTTGTGCCCAGTAGTTCACCTGGTTACTGTCTTACAGTGACACCTTTAAACAAGAATGGGAGGACAAGCCAAAGCCAAAAAGAGAAGCAAATCGAAAAGGAAAGAGAACCAAGGAGGTAACAGCTCACTTAACACACAACAGCTCATCTAAAAAAAAACACAACTGCATTTACTTACACTGAGATGTCACCGCCTTATTTATTTATCTTGAAAGAAGATGCCACATGACTTAGAGTAGAAAAAGAGGGGGGGAGGCAGGAGTAAGAGTAGGAGAGTAGAAGTGAATGTGAGTGTTGGCAGTAAGACAGGTAAAGGGAGAGAGCTAGCTGATATGATGGAGGTTGGTGTATTGTGAGTGCAGTAGTCCAGGTGGATGGGAAGTAAGGCCAGGCGTATTGGAGAAGGTTTCAAATTGTTCCATCATGGTGTGGATGAGAGGAGATATGGGCTAAGTGTTGTTGTGAAGGAAGAGTATGTTAGGAGTGTTCTGGTGGTGAAACGAGTGTCAGTCAGAGTAATGAGTGTGAAGTTTGGAGATACTTGCCTCTGGACACGGAGGTCATTGGTTTGAATCCCACCTTCAGCATACCACCACTGGACACTTTACACTCATGGGTACCTCAGTGGTGACACTAGCAGTCCTGGGATTCGAACCCATGGCCTTCTGATCGCAGGGGCAGCTCCCTAACCACTAGGCCACCAGCTGCTGTTAGGGAGTTGGTTGTCTGTGATGATAATGATAATTCATGATGATCGGATCTCATTTTGCTGCTTTCTTTCTTGTTTCAGGTTCAGGGCAGGCAGTCATGTCACCGCAGGAGAGGATGAAAACCAAGATGCAGGAGAGGGCCAAGAGGAAAACAGCTGAAAAGTACACTATTGACCAGCTACTGGAGAAGGTATACCTGCTCGTTTCAGTTTATTTCAACCAACACGGTTTTCACCTGGTCGAGCCCATTACTTAATTACCAGGGTTACACTGACATCGTTCTCCCTAAACAGCTTGAGGAACACTGAGAGGAACACATTTAAGATCACAGTCACTAATTATCAGCCCATGAATGTTGCTACACCTTCAGCTGTCTTTCAGGTTTTTTTCGCCCATAAAACCAAAGTTTGGGTGTCTTCAAACACTGGTTTTATATCAACCACGCAACCACACTTTGCATTTTCTCATCGAAAAGCATCTTCTAGTTAATAATAATTATCTTTTCATTTGAGAGTAGAGCTAAGCAGAACTTTTTGTTTTTCTATTCATTTTGTCATATTTTCCATATTTTTAAATAATTGTTCGAGCCCAGTGGTTACACCCAGTGTCTCTGTCTCCTTTTCTCTCTCCCAGACAGAGGAGTATATGGACAACTTGGACTTTCCCATGGCAAAGATGTTCTGTCAGCGTGCCCTGGACATCGAGCCTACCAACGTGGCCATTCTGGATATGCTAGGAAACATCTGTGCTGAGCTGGGGGATATAGACAAGGCCAAACAAATATCCTTTCCATCTGGCTGGCATAGAGATGCACCAGATTAACGTATTCTGTCCAGGTGGACATAGTCATGGCTGTCTCTGTCTCACTGGGCTGAACGTGTAGCCTTACGTCTGGCAATTTTTGAGCCGTTTGCGTTCGATTGCGGGTGATGAATGAAAGCGCTTTGCTCCTTGACAGCAGTTTAGGTCTTTCTGAAGGCAGTGGAGCTAAGTCCTGAGGAGGGCCACAGCAAGTACATGTACCTGGGTCAGATCCACACAGGCATGGAGGCTGTGCAGTATTTCAGCAAAGGCACTGAGGTCATGCTCAATGCCATAGATAAGCAGGCCCAGGAGGTACGTTTCAAATTGTTTTGTATCGTACAATTTATTAGGACCATGTAAAAAAAAAAAAAAAAAAAAAGTCCTAGTTGGATGAAGTGTTAAAACTCACATGTGGGTTGTGTCAAATGTGGTCATGTGATCATAGAAAACTAAAATTTGATGATTTTGTGAATATAAAACAATGCTGTAACTTGTCAACCGTCAACATTGCTATTATCTCTCCTCGTTATTAAGCCCACTTTTCTGATGGACTTCATTTTCCTTCTCCTCCTGCTAACACTTAGTTTAGAGAGAATGGAGAGGCTGAAAGTTCTGTCACCCAGAAAATGTAAATATTGTTTCAATATTTTCAGTGCGAAGTCAGATAGGCGCACACTATGGCATAGAAATAATGATCAGGGTCAGTCAGCTACCACTGTTTCATCAAAAACGCTTATAATTTGATCATTATATGCTAATTATACCAACTATCATGCAGTATTTAACTATCTTCATCACAAAAACTGAACGTGCAGGAAAAACTAAACACAGATTTGAAATCAGCATGAAAAACACTACAAAACCCACGTAAACTTATCTCTGATGATTTTGACCTGTTGACCTGTGTGATGTTGTGCTCCTGTGCTCTGATTGGCTCCCATCCTAATCCACTGATTAGATAAAATAAAGGTAGTTTTATTTTTGGAAGCAATGTATCATGGAGAATAACATATTCATATCATATTTGATATAAACCAGTACCGTTCAACTCTCCAGTCCAATGCCTTCAAGTCATACATCAAATTGTACTAGATTCAAAATTCTTTATTTGTCACATGCATAGTCATACAAGTACAACACGCAGTGAAATGTATCCTGAGCTTCTCCTTTCTGACTGTGCAAACATTATAAACACTAAGTAAATTTTTCAATTCAAAATCTGGAAATTTCTGAAACACAAATAAAAATAAAGAAATGAGTACAATTTAAAAACACAAATCTGACATTTTCTAAACACAAATCTAACTTAAACAAGGAGCACCACAAGTTATAGGTAAAATATGTAAGCTAAAATACACTACAACTAAATACAGTCGTATGTTTTCTCTTAGTTCAGATTTCATTGTAGATCAGGGATGTCAAACTCATTTTTTGCCCCGGGCCAAATGGGTCTAAATTTAAGGCTTTGCGGGTCAGACTCAAAAATTTGAAACAAAATTGCGCAACGGAAACGTGTGTTAAGTCTTAAAATTGTCACAACAGCTTGCCAATCTCAAAAAAGACCACAAGTCTGCTGTTATCATGAAGTGGAGAAAAATACGGTTTAGTGAAATGGCCAGAATTTTCCCCTGGTGTGAAAGGGACTGGCCTCTCTGTTGTCTGCGTAAAGAGGGAAATGAGACCCCTCCCTGTCGCCATAACCTTGTGACACGCTCCCAGGAATATGATGATGTTGCTGCTCTGTCTTAATGGACCACTTGGTTGGGATCCTGTGGGTGTGCTCCCTCTGGTGGAGAATCTGGAGAACACGGATTTGTAGAGACCTGCGCACACCATGTTTATCATTCCAGTTGTAAAGTAATTATTAAAAATATTCATTGTGAAACTAACTTTTAGTGTTTTATAAGTCAGAACTATGAGGTACTCAAACCCTACACCAACCCTAAGGATCTGTATGAAGGTCTCATAACTACACTAGTGATGAAAAGTTTGGAATCAATTTTATATTATGTTTAGTTTTTTGGACGGCACAGTGTGGGTAATGCTGTTGCCTCACATCTGGGTTTGGTTTCCAGCTGGGATGGTCGAGAGTCCTTTCCAGGTGGAGTTTGGATTATATTACATTACATTAATTTGGCAGATGCTTTTATCCAAAGCGATTAACAATATGAGAACACATTGAGAAGCTTCAAGACAGAGTGAGAACCAGAGGAGGGTGCTAGAGAGTACGAAGTGCTAAATCTTTATCTAAGAGAACTGCAAGAATTAGGAGAGGAGATGCTCTCTGAGCAGATGAGTCTTCAGAAGGTTTTTGACGCTAGAGAACATCATCTTCCAATCACTGCGTGGTCCACCAGACGCTCCGGTTTTCTCCCACTGTGTAAAAACATGCACGTCAGGTGAATTGGAGATACTAATGACACTGAGGGGGCGTCAACTCGCTTTCTCTTACCGAGCCATTTATGGTTACCTACGGCGGAACGCGTAGCTGCATTCACAGCTGATTATTTTAATCTTTTTTTTTACTGACCTGAGCTTTAGTGTCTTAAAATCTGCTCTGAATTTGTTTCTCCGCGTTTGTGTTTCTGTGTGTTTTGTTGCTTTCCAACTGCTTTAGTCGTGACGTCACTAATTCTCTCGCCAGCACACATTTTTAAGACGACTTGACCGTCCGCTCTCTACCCATCCTCCTACTCAACGGTCAGTACTTGGGCCCTGATCAGCTGGTCAGAAATCTGAATACTCGCGCTCTGCGGTGAATACTGATGGATGTTTTGACATTGGAACCATGCCAATGTTTTAAAAACTAGAAGAAGAGGCAAATTCCAGCTATAATAATGATAATGATAATAATAATAGTAATAATAATAATAATAATAAAACCTAAGAACAACCGTTGTATCTCTGACACTATACTGATTTTATGTTAGTTATATTCGTAATATTAGTGCCCATAACTTGGATGCTGGTTTGATAACTGTTAACTCACAGTTGTCTCAGTTTCAGGCGATAGGTTTTACAGGAGACCTGTGTTGATCTAATCCTTCATGCTTTATGGTTGTGTTTTGCTAGGCCAGTGATTTGGGAGCAGCTGCCATGCCCTCGGAGCCTTCTGTCTGTGGGAAGGATGTGTCTGTAGCCTTCTGTTCCATAGCTGAGATCTTCTTCACTGACCTCTGGTAATTTTTCTTTTTGTCGTTAACTTGTTCTCTATCACCAACCTCTTTCTGTCTGTCCACTCTCTCTATCTATCCACCTACACGATGATCAGTACTTGGGCCCTGATCAGCCGATCAAAAATCTGAATACTTGCACTCTGCGGTGGATACTGATGGATGTTTTGACATTGGAACCATGCCAATGTTTCAAAAACTCCAGGAGGAGAAGAGGCAAATTCCAGCTATAATAAGGACGTGTCTGCGCATTTTAGACTTTTTGTCTAAATGCAGGAGAAATTAATTTTGCTGCATAAAACATTGGGGAAAATATTTGTACAGGAATACAACACAACATGAAGCCAATTCTCCTGCACGCTGTGTAAGAAAACCAGGCTCGTTAGTGAGACCGGGTAGGTTTATTGAACCGTCATGCCCAACAGGAACCGTCTGACCGCCATGTGAATTGGTGACAATGTGATGTGTCTGTAACTAAAACAAACTCCTGTTAAATTATGTGGAGTGCCTGTTGGCAAAAGCACATGGATATATTTTGTACCATTTGGGATAGCGGGAGTGTTTTCAGACTCATAATCTGGCAATTTATAGCTCATAGGTGTTCATTTACATTAATGGAATTTAGCAGACACTTTTATCCAAAGCGACTTCCATTCCCTAACTACAGGGGGCAGTCTACCTTGAGCAACTTGGGGTTAAGAGTCTTGCTCAGGAACCCAGTGTTGGTCTGTTGAAGGTAGGATTCAAACCCATAACCTCTTGGTGACCAGAGGCAAATATCCTACCACTAGGCCTCCACCACTCCAGAGATCACAGCTTACTGCTTACCAGTAAAAATTGTTTCCCATCAGCCTCATAAAACCAGAGCATATAAATGTGGACAACTGCATCCAGTTCTGTGTGAGAGGTGAAATTCTGAAAGCTGTGGTGATTTTGCATGCTGTTTGCATACAGACAGGGTCTATACTTCTGTTCGCAGGGTGCCTGAGGCATATAATAAAAACCAATCAATAAAATATTCTGCATTGCATCTGCCACTACTGGATCCCTTATGGGACACTTTTTTATATGATAATGTCTATTTGACTTCTTAAAATGGTCACTCTTGCAACTCCTACTGCATATGCACAGTTTCTATCCCAATTCTCACTTCCTTGTGCACTTTATGATTTTTTTCCTTTTAGTCTTCGTCTCGTATGGTCATCTTTTATCTCCTCACTCCCGATGTGCTGATGTGAAGGTTATTTTGTGCCACTTTGGGTTCAGCAGTTTGGAGGACACCTGTTATGAGATCTAATCAGGGAAGCAGAAAGGAATTTGGAATGATTCTGATGAGCAATCTAATCAAGCACAGGAAGTAGTACCATTGATATTCGAAATAGTCTAATTAAAACAGATTTTTTCTCGTTAAGAGCAAGTATGAGTGGAATGTAATGATTTGCAAGAGAGAGAAGTGACAGAGAACGAATTTTCTGAGAAAGTTGGACCGGCTGAAAGAAGTGGTGGCTGGGGAAAGTGCAGGATATAGGATTACTGGAAGTAAGACACTAGGACATTCCTGTAAATGCATCCTCAAACTTTCTCTCGACCTTCTCAAACCTCACCCAGGTCGTCATGAAGGTGGCACAGACTGGACAATGTGGTTTAAGACACACTATGATTTACTATGAGCTAAAAAAAAAAACGGATTCAGTGTGTTGAGAAATGCTATGCTGATGAATTTTTATTGAAAAAAATTGGGAGTGATAACTAATCTGGGGTAAATGAAACTCATTTGATGTCAACAATTCCTTATACACCTTCAAAATAAAATATACACTGTGTGGCAAAGTATGTGAACACCCACTTTAAAGTGGGTTTGGCTAACAGGCAAAAAACAGGCGTTTCACCACAGGCGTTTTTCCATAGAAAAGCATTGCTGGTGGAATGGGTTAAACTGAATTGCTCAGTGACAAGAGAGACATTCTACAAAGGAGACCATACACTAGTTGAAATGCTGCATATAAAGTGCATGCATTATTCTTTATGGGGAAATTCCTGCCCTTCATTAAAAAAAAGATCCAGTGAGCTTTCTGGCAAAGACACTAGTGGGAAAACCCACCCAGACTGAGGAGATTACAAATGCGGTAGCCAGAATGACCTCTGAAAACTTTTACACATTTATTTTGTCAGATTTTACCAGTGATGTCAAATATGTTTTTGCAGTATTATTGTTCCTTTTAGTTTCAGATGTTTAAGACCCTCACTGTTCAAAGAGATGAACCTGGTCTTGTATGAGTGGCAGTAACTGTCTAGGGGTGTGGCCAAGATGGCTTCTGAGTGGACGGACTTTTGTTCTAAAAGTTTGTTTACATTGTGGTGCACTCATAGAACAGCGCTTTTCCTAGCAAGTTAGTTTGGCAAGTTTGTGGAATTGGAAATGTCTAGCAGTAAAACTAGATCAGCCATGAAACAGAAGACCACGCTGTGTCACAGAACGCACGTTGGCTGGAGCCTGTAGGACATAAAATCGAAGTGATTTTAGCAGAAAAACTATTTACTGGGGTTATGTTGGCTATGTGGCCCCACAGTGGCGTGGCGGGTAGCAATGCTGCCTCACACCTCCAGGGTTGGGGGTTTGAATCCGGGTCCTGGTCTTGTGTGTGTGTGTGTGTGTGTGTGTGTGTGT